>VWZN01022036.1:374229-384923 GCA_013396955.1 Regulus satrapa | reverse complement strand
AGGATAAGTGGGCTATCACAAAAATAGCTTAGGTAGCTGTACCTTCTGTTTCTGTAAAATCATTTGGCATACTAGTAAGAAGAAGAGCTTTAGGCTAATTCCATCATAGTAATTTATTTTATCAAAGTCTCTGAGTCAGCATGTGCAAACAGTAATTAGGTTAGATCTTTTGCCCAAGACTAACAAAAAAAAAAAAAAAAAAAGTTAATGAAAGAGATTTTGTTAGCCATAATAAACAAATAGGTAAGAGAGTGGCAGACTAACTTAAACATCTCCAAAAAGCTCCCAAACTATTGCTAAGATTCTTGAAGCAGCCTTGCAGACCCCAGTTAATCCAACAGAAAATCAGTACCCATGCTCAAGCAGAGAGCCAAAGGCTCCTTCAAGGATGATATAAGAGAGCTCACTCTCAGTTAGATAGACTTCAACAGGCCTTTGAACTCCACCTGCTCAGCATCTCATCCTCTGTGGGTTTTTTTTTGTATTCACTAACCATACTTGTCCTAGAGCTTTTGAGTAGGTATCAATACAGATTGAAGTCTTTAGATCTTGATCATAATTTTGCATGTAAGTTTTGCCATTGCATACAACCAAACTTTCAACCTATTTGAATTTTTTTTAAGTTCTTGAATATCCTGGATCAGAATTTAACCAATAAATTCAACAGTACAGAGTGAGTTTAGACAAACCAAAGATCTGGTGGGTAGCACTTTGTGACCTAGGCAAAAATTGTGGTTCATGAGAATTCTGGGCTTCCCTGAACATTTATACTACTGCATGAGCTCTTATACGCAGTTCAGACTTGTCCTGTTATTTTCAAATAGGAAGTAATAATGGACATTTTTTGTCAGCAAATAACTATCATTATCACAACCAAATGCTGCTAAACACAGGTGGTTTTATCCTTATTTTATCCTTTGTGAATGCTGGTAGCTTAGAAGAACAAAACTCTGAAAAGTTACATAGATTTGTGCTTATAGGCTACACTGCAGTGCAAAATAAGACAAAGAAAGGCACCATTTAAAACAGCCTCATGATGACAACACTTGGCATTCACTTCATACAGGAGCAAAGCCTTTCCAAGATACAGTACAAAAAAATCAGAATTCATGGAATTTAAATGACCTCCTAGGATAGTACTTGAGCTTTTGTCAACTTCATAAGCTCAAAGGATTTTAATAGAGGTCTTTTCCATAGCATCAACACTCAGATTACATATAACACAGGCCTTCCTAATTATATTATTTAATGAGATCAGTAATAAGATTTGATATAGCTGATAGCAGAGGTACTTCTAGAGTGCAACAGAAATTACACCTTCATCTCTTGTAAAAAAAAAAAGAAAAGGCAACTCAAAAGTTTAGTAGAGTGAACAGTATTTCAGGTATTATCTGATCAGATAAGAAACAAGTATGAGAATTCAAATTACTTCAGGGCTAGATTTAACAAAACAGAAACTATTTTTTGTTGCTTCAGCAAAGTAAAAGGGGGCAAAGACAGGAAGAAAAAAGGATCTCAATGCAAACTTATTTTTTTTAGCCATCCCCTCTTTCTGATCAAATAACAAATTTTGTCAACTTTGTAAGCAGCTCCTTCTCACAGTGGAAATTAAGAAGAGAGGAAAATAATTTTTCAAAAATCTCATTGCCAGGGCCCTTTTCCTCCATGCTTGTATTAGGGAGACCTAATAGTTAACCTTCAGAAGTTGCTGTGAGCTTGTTACATGCTAAGCAAGAGAGATGCATTGTGAAAGATCTCTTTGATCTTGCTGCCAGGAGTTCAGAATCATTCTGTTGAGCAAAATGTAAGTATGAAGAAAAAACAGCCATTATTTTTAACTGATGACTCTAAGCTGAAGTGAATTTCTTGGAAAACAGGTAAGCCACATTACCAAACATGGCTGGGGAGTGAAGAATGGGGAGAAACTCCCAAATATAGACATACAACTCTTAAACATAGAAATAAAATACTCCTAGGTGTTAGTTTTTTCAAACCACCAGGACTTTGCACTTGCAAAGAGCCTTGCAAGATACAAGAGCCACCAAAATATTTTTTCTGGATAAGTTTAGCTGTTTTGTGAAAGATAAGAATGTTTTGGGTTCTTTTTTTTCCTCTCTCTCTCTCTCTAAAAAGGCAGAAATTAGTCTTGTTTCCTGAGACAATACTGATTATTTTTCTACTTTCTCTCTTGCATGATTTGGAATTGTACAAAGAAAATGTTTCTGTGAAAAGATTAAGCATGATGAATGGGGGAAGAAACATGTATTATTTGACAATGCATTTGTAGCAGACAGAGACTTTACCAAATATGTATGTTTTAAAATAATACTCTATCAGTCTTTAGATTTAGCAGCACTTGAAAGTCTCAATTAACCTGTTTTTATTTCAAGCAGACTGGACTTCATTGGTTTTCAGCTTGGTAATATAAATCACATATTCGTTCTATTGCTTACCAACATATTTGAAAATAAGATTACATTTCATATGCTTTATGTACATGTAAGGCCAACGAAATTCCCACAGAACAGTAACAATGCTGCTGGTTTTGGTATGCTAAAGGGAGCTTATTGCTAACATTCTGGCAGTAAATTGCAGTGAGAAATCTGATTTTCCTCGTCTTTATGGAAGTTGACCTTCTGGCTTTGCTGAAACAGCTCTTAACTTCATTGACTCATCCTTGAGCTGGTAGGAAACATAATCATAGCATTCCTGAGGTAATGTTCTTCTTTCTGAAGTAGCATAAGCATCCCATATCTCTGAAGTATTTTAAAAGATACTATGAGAGATTCTATAGAGTTTTTCATGCAGTACCCTCTTAAGTAATATTTTGTCCTTGCATTTTTTTTCAAGATACTTTTCAAAAAGCAAAACATTTCTGGCAAAAATTAACTTGACATTTTTGAGTCCCCTAAGGCGAAGGCCCTTCTCTTGGATACACTTATGAGTAGGGTTTGTAAATGCAGAAACTTACTCTCTCAATTTCATTTGTCAGGCTGAAAGTTTGATTTACTACATTCTTTATTTAATTCCCTGGCAAAACAAACACCCACATTCTAATAAAGCAAAACCCAAATTTTCAGCCTTTTCTCTTTCCTTGCACTCTTCTAAGACAAATGTTTAAGTAGCTTATTAACTATTCCTTATTGAGTTTGTGGGTTTTTTTCTCCTCTTAAATAAATGCAAATGTAGTATTACACTTTAAAACACATTCAACTCAAAGGAGTTCACCTGTCCAAGCAGTATGTATGCAGGTTCAAACCAGGCACTGAGCCTTCCTCTAAACATAATAGTAAGAAAACCATTATTTGTGATTTGTACAAGTACCTCCAGCTCCCCAGGTGATCCCATACAGAGTCATGCATCTTCTCTCTGCCTAAATATCATGAAGAAAGTTAACACAACTGTGAAAGCTCTTCCATGCAAATCTCAGATACATTTGAGATCACTTCTCACACTGTCATGTTTACCAGCTTTTCCTTAAGGCTTCTTTCTGACATTTTTTACAGGTTTCTTCTTGTTTCTTTTGAATCCTCTCTTGCTTTCAGTAATAGCTTCCTTTTAATTGTCTACCAAGATTGCCTCTCTGCACAAGATGCAATTGCTATGTGGATGTACATGGTTTTGACCTATCTGAGTATTTACAAAATTATATGCATGGCCTCCCATGACCAGGATATTAACAACCCTTCACATGTCTCAGTTTTCACCCTCATTTGCATGATTGTAATGCACAAGCTCAGGGAAAATTACATAGGATGTAATCTAAGGAAGGGTATTTTAGTCTAGTGTGTCAGGCATCTATCTGAAAGATGATTTGGTCATATTTCCTTTATCTGGTTGAAATCACTGTTAGAGAAACTGATTTATATGTTGGCATTTGTCACTCCTGTTATTTGTATTTTCAAACTCAAATGTGCACAAGGTAAGTTGTACAACATTTCCCTGTTTGTGATTTCACATAGTTTGCTGACAATACTAAATTGGGAGGAGCTGTTGATTTCCTGGAGAGCAGAAAGGTCCTGAAGAGAAATCTCAACAAATTAGAAAAAAGGGACAATCGCCAACAGTACAAAGATTAACAAGGGAAAATTTTGGATTCTGCACCTGGGACAGGGTAACCCTGGATGTACAGACAGACTGGGCAATGAGATACTGGAGAGCAATGCCATGGAAAGAGACCTGGGGGTCCTGGTTGACAGAAAGTTGAGTCAGCAGTGCCCTAGCAGCCAGGAGGGCCACCCGTGTCCTGGGGGGCATCCGGCACAACATCACCAGCTGGGCAAGGGAGGGGATTGTCCCACTCTGCTCTGCACTGGGGCAGCCTCACCTCGAGTGCTGGGGCAGCTTTGGGTGCCATAATATAAAAAAAAGACATTAAACTATCTGAGTGTCCAAAGGAGGGCGACAAAGATGGTGAAGGGCCTTGAGCTGTATGAGGAGTGGCTGAGGTCACTTGGTCTGTTCAGCCTGGAGGAGAGGAGAATGAGGGGAGATCTCACTGCTTTTACTTCCTCATGAGGAGAAGCAGAGAGGCAGACACTGATCTCTTCACTCTCATGACCAGTGACAGGATTCAAGGAAGTGGCATGATAACTGAGTCAGGAGAGGTTTAGGTTTTTTATTAGGAAAAAAAAGGTTTTCACCCAGAGTGTGGTTGAGCACTGGAATGGGCTCCTCAGAGAACTGCTCACAGCACCAAGCCTATCTGAGGTCAAGAAGCTTTAGGACAACACTCAGGTGCATGGTGTTACTCTTGGGGTGTCCTGTGCCAGGCCAGGAGTTGCACTTAACAATCCTGGTGGGTCCCTTCCAGCTCAACACATCCTATGACAAGTTATTATGATTCAACTTTTTTCTCAGTCCTTGGTAGAGAATGCAAATAGAGGACTGAGAATGAGCAAGGAATCAAGAATATAGACTAGTATATTTGCCTATACTGATCTCATTTACAAAAGACATGATTTTTTGAAATAAGTTTTTGACTGAAATTTTCTTTCTCATTTTTAAAGGTTAAAAATCATCTTTTCTTTTGGATATTGTCAACTCTTTCTGAATTCTGTGATAGGTGCCCATTTTTAGAGATACCTTTGTCTCCAAAATCTGCTTTGAGTGACAAATGAAAATTAGATAAAGAAGATGAAGTTCAGTATTGCAGCTGCTGACATACTTTTGTGAGCAGTTTTTCTCACCATTTTCACCTAAACTGTTCTTTCAATTATTTTAGTTATTTTGAGTGTTATCACTAAAATGTCTTTCAAGAACCTTTTATCCTTAAAAGTATTTTTACGTATCTCATGCATATCACGATTTTTTTCTTTCCTGGATAAGGAATCACTGACATTTTGTGGGTTTTCCTCTCTTATGAAATAAAATTCTTAAGCTATGTAACTTATCAAAAATTGTATTTCTACTTATTGAAACTTACTCTAATTTTACACTTGAGCAAAGAAATGTTTGCCATTTCCTTTTCTCCATAAAACCAAAACAAAATACTGCACAGACATCCAAGAACTTAAATCCCATATTCTTGCAGAGCCAATATTCAGAATGATTCAAACCTCACTACTAATTATGTCACAACTCTACTGTATGAATCACAGAAATAAGAAAGTCTCAGTAGGTGATCACTGAATTATTACTAAAAGAGGTGATACATAGATACAAATTGCCTTGGAAAGTACCAAGATAAAATCTGTCACAGAAAATACAGAATCTAAAGTAGGGAGAGAGTATAATAAGAAAAACATACAGCCTTTGAACAGGACACTTGCAAATAAATTAATTGAAAATAACAGACATTTCCTATAAATATTTTGTATTTTTTTTCTCTTAATTGCTCTAAAATTATACGTCTTGCCACAATGCAGCAAGATTGTTGCACTTGCAAAGATATTAGCACCAAGAAATTGTATTGTAGGTGTTAATTTCTACTTTTAGCTTACATTTTAGAACTGAGAAGAAAAAGGCTGGGCAAGATCCGCACTTCTCTGGTGTCCATAAATTTCAAGTTTTGCTGTGTCTGTAAGTAGTTTGAAAATCAAGATTTCTGAAACACCAGGCTGATAATTACCTGCCCCCTTGTGTTTTGCTCTTAAGCTGTACAACTAAATTATTGCATCTCTACTTTAACAGAAAATGCTTATATGTAAGTAACCATGGTAATAACCCCCCGGATATTCCTTACTGGTTTTGTACCTTCTGTAGGTGTTCTAACCCAGTATTTTCTGGATTTATAATGGCAATAGGCACTACCCACAATATGACAGCTGATGAATAAATTTCAGTTACCACATACAACTCAGGGTAAGGATTTTGTGTTCATTGCACAAAGAAAATAACATTTATTGCTGAAAAACTCCAACCTCAAGTCAAGGAGGCTGTGTTATCACATATTTCATTATAATTTGCAATATTGGACTATGCTTAATGTGCTCATCTGATCACTGGAGGAAACAGGGAAGTTTGTGTTGGGGAGGAATTAGAAACAAGAATTTCAGTTAAAATGGGCTAAGATGGTGCATGAGCCAACTCTTTTCCTCCCTGGAGGACAGGTGTCCTATCCTACTTCCACAAAGGCTGAACTATCAGAGACAGCAGTGCCCACTGGGGCTCTGTCATGGTGGAGTTCTTTGGCATCCAGCTATCAGAAGGAGAGAGGAGAAAGTAGAACTATTGGAATAGAAGGAGATCCTTAAGCATAACAGCTGCAGGTAACAATGCACACATGGAGAACACCCAAACAAGGAATGGTCCTCAGGAAATGTAGTAAATAATACAAGGGAATGGGCCTACCTTTTTTTGAGGTTTGATTTGGGATTCTTTTTACATAAGAGTAGTCCACTTTCCATGTTAACAAGTAAACCTTGTCTTTTTTATTTTGTCCTGTGTTACTTCATCATCATGCAGCTACCTTTAGGAGCCCTGACCATGATCTCATGCTAGTACATATATTTGTGCACAACAGGCAGCAGTGTTAGCAGGGAAAACAAGCAGTATTTTAAGTGGTCTATTTTCCTTTCTGAAATCTTTTATTTTCTGGAAGAGCTACAAATCCCATTAAAATGCTTTGGCTGCTTTTCACTCCCTATAATAATCTGACTGGGTAACAAGTGACTGTGGTAGCTGTTACCTGTCTTCCAGACCATAGTAGTAACATTAATTAACACAGCAGGAAATAAAAATATTTCTACAAGGCAAGTAATCATTGCATGGCAACTGCACTCTTTGACCAGAGAGAATGACTCCCAATACCCTTATGAGTTTCTATTCTTCAGCACTGAGAAAAAGAATACGAGAAATATCTTTTTAACCCTAATAGTTTCTGTTTAGCATCTGTTAGGGAATTGGAGAATAAGAAACAGCTAAGCAGAACTAAGGAAAGAGCAATTTTTTTCTGTGGATATTCTGTATTCATAGGGATGGGTCCTGATTGATTGACTTATTGAGAAAATGAGATAAAAACCACTTCAATTGGGGAAAATAAAGAAAAGGGCCTAATGAGGTCTGAAGGAAGAATGTAAGACCAATACCAAATAAAAACCCAATTCCCTAACAGTTTCTCTGACCTTGTAGTCAAAGTTTTATGATAAAGTTTTGCATGCATGGAGAAGTACAGTGGAAAGAAAATGGCTTCTTCCCTACTGCTGACTCCTCAGTGTAAAATAATTGCATCAAAACATGAGAATCATGGCAGAGTAGAAGAGGAACTACTTGGCTGAAATAGTAGAGTATCATTTTCCCTTCAGTTTACAAATGAAACAGGTTTATTCTTATTTCTTTGTGCTCATAAGAGTGTGGCAGAGCTGATCACAAGAATCCACACAACAATACTGGGACAATATAAGAATATACAGTAACATCAAGTCAACACCTGATACCTTCAGAATATAATCCCTCCAAATATATATATACATTTCATAATCATTAAAGAACATACAGAATGCTTCTTTCCTAGTCCACATGAAATTCTATTCATTTCTCAGCCACAGATACTCATATCAACAAATGTTAAAGAGACAACCAACACCAGAAGGAAGCATTCTCCTATTCACACAGGCATAGAAGAGTGAAGCCTATCAATAGTATAAGAGATTAATTAGACTGTACATAAATTCTGCTTAGTGCCATGCTCCATGCTAAAAGCTGGATTTTAATAATTTTTTTCCCACACATTCACAGTGGGAAATATTTTGATGCATATATTCTAACCAGTCAGTGCTGTGCATCTTTTGTCCGTACTACAGGTCTCCGTACCTTCACTGTTCTTTGGTGGTTCTAGGGTGTAGAAAGGGCAGGGAATGGGCAGGGTTAAGACCTAGGGGTCTTAAAAATCTAGTCAAGGAAAGTAAATTTCACCTGTGCAGCTAGATGGAAGATTTTTTTCAAGGCGCATACAGCTCACTGAAATCCAAAGACAGGTCTGGAATTTTACTTGTCATTTCTTTTTAAAGGGATACTGACTTAACTGTATTTAAAGTCAGATCATGCAAGTTCTGTAGTAGGCTGTCCTGAAATGTGCAGCAGTTATTCTTTTCCATTACAGATAAAGTCAGTGTATAGGGGCACCAGGGTGTAAAAGTCATGAACAGAATGAGAGCCCAATGTATGTATAGCTGTGCCAAGCACTCTTGGCAGCAAAGAATCAAGATGCAACACTTATGCTTAGCATCATAGCATTTCTTCTTGTCTTTTGTCTCTTGGTGGTGGTAAAGTGGCAGACCCAGGTACAATGCAAAGTGCTTCCTTGCACCCATGCAGACTTACCCTCTCTCTTCCATTAGTTTTTCAGCAGTGTGCTCTCTAGCATCACATATATTTTCCCAATATATGACAGAAATTTCAGGGAAAACAAACCACTCATAAGGGTTTCACCCTTATCATTGACCCCATCATTGTATTTAATTCAGATCTTCCTTGCTCATAACTGCTCAAAAACACAGCAAATTCTGAAGAACACCTAAATTAGATCACCTAATAATCATCTTATTAATAATCTACTCCATATTATAGCACTGATTTCATCACCTGAAATAAGTGCTATAACATGGAGTAGAAAGTTTGCTTTAAAGAATATCTGTTTATGTAATTCACTTTTTCCCAAAGCTTCGTACTTAGCTAAGTGTTCTTTTCTTCATCTAAGTTAAGGCATCTCAGTGAAATATCCAAGTCTTCAGCTCACTCTCTGTAACTCAGCTCTCACCCCTTTAACTCACTGTTAATGATACAGAAGCATTGCAATCACTCACCATTGACCCAAAACTGCCTCTGTCAGGCCACGTTGGTCTACAGGGCACAGAAAAGGCACTTCCTTATGCCACTGCATGAAGCATTAAGAGAAATGGAGGAAATATTTCAAGATTCAAATCCTCTATTCAAATCCTCTATCCTCAGTCAACTTACCTGAGAATATATCTGGTCATGATTTCTAGCTAAACCCTGGGAGGTCAATTCCCACCTTTGGCAGTGCAATCTATTTACATATAGGTGATGAAAAATCAGCTCAAAAATTTCACAAAAGGAAATAAATCATATAAACAGATACGGTAATCTGCCACTAATAAAAACACCCCAAGAAAAAGCAATGCAATATATTTTAAACAGAAATTATCTGAAAAGCACAGGATCTAATCACTTCAGCTAAACTCTCTTCTCACATAACAGAATTTATACCCTTATTTTGAGTGCCAGTCAGTAGAGATTGAGAGGATTACAAATATTTGTTCTGGTCTCAGAATTAAGACCAGAATTAACCAACTAAATCAGGTTTAGAAACCTGAAGATTTGAGATTTCTTTCTCTGTCTGGCTTTAGACACGTATTTTGGATGGTCTGCACATTGGCTACATTGCAACTGTCTTAGCAGTTTGGTTCGAAAAAATTTAAGGGTTTCAGTTTCCCATTGATTTTACAGGAATCTTTTAAAGGCCAAATAATTAATCTAAGTTGGATGCCAAATGCTAAAGCTACCAGGCATCTTATCATCTCACTTCATCATGCTTTGGTTTCTTCATATTTCAGAGGAAAATATCTTGATATATGGGGAAAACATGGGATATTTTCCACTTATACAAGAACTGAAGGAATTTAAATATAGAATATTTAAGGAACTTAAATATAAAATATTCCCCTGAATACTGCTAACTAAAACCCGATTTCTGAATGTATGGAGAAGGACTAACAGAGAAAAAAAAAATAAAAAAAGAAAAAAGCATTGCTGCATTTGTCATTAAACATTAACAGCTTCCTCAGTCATAAAACAAGAGAGAGACATATACAGTCTTTAGTTATCATCCTGGGAGACCATCAGCCACAGAATTCTCCCAGGCCTCTTCCCAGTAATGACCAGTTTTTCATATAGCTTCCATCTAGAAATAGACTAGGTTATGTCCCAGGATAGAAGGTACCTCAAAAGATAATTCAGCCCAACCTTTCCTGAGAAATAGAGTTTAAATCATAATCGCATTCTGTCCAAATGCACCTTGAAAATACCCAGCGAGGAAGCTCCTCTTCTTCCCTGGGGAGGTTGTTCCAGCGTATGACTGTTCTTACTGTGAAAAATTTCTTGTGAAAATATCCTGTCAGGATGAAATCCCTTCCAATGTAATTTGTACTCATTTCACCTTGTCCTCTCTATGTGGTTTGTTGTTTTGTTTTGTTTTGTTTTTTAATGCTCTGTATCTTCTAATACTCATGCTG
>VWZN01022036.1:355740-373945 GCA_013396955.1 Regulus satrapa | reverse complement strand
AAAAAAAGAAAAAAGCATTGCTGCATTTGTCATTAAACATTAACAGCTTCCTCAGTCATAAAACAAGAGAGAGACATATACAGTCTTTAGTTATCATCCTGGGAGACCATCAGCCACAGAATTCTCCCAGGCCTCTTCCCANTTTTTTTAATGCTCTGTATCTTCTAATACTCATGCTGGTATTTAGAACCATACAATTTAAAGGTCTGAAACATTAGATATTTATGTTTGTGCTCAGATTAAACCTGAACTTTAATCAAAACATGGCTTTGAATCTTCCCAAAACAGCAACAAAAGGAACTCAAACCATTAAAACCCACATTCCATTAATTATAAAATACTAGCAGGAGGGGAAATCCAGAAAATTCATTTATAATTTGAAATTAAAACACTTCCTGTTTTACAGCACCTGCCTGTACATATCAACAATACAGTTTCTTTCCAAAGCACCAAGATCTTTAGAGATTTATCAGTGAAGCATGTGTGAATTCTGTTTTGCTTCATTTTACAGCCTTTCACTTAAAACCATGTTTAAAGGAATAAAATTTAGGTAATGGAATCAGATATAATGTAGCATCACACTGAAATGTAAGAGGGCAAACAGAACTATTTAGTCTTTCTTCTAGCTCTTGATAGATTACACAAGCATCATTGCATAGAACAGTCTTCATGTTATTTTAAATATTGAATACATATCCCATAATGCTTTTGTGTAAAATCCTTTCCTGCATATATAACAATTAATCTTATCACATTGCAGCTGGTGACACACTGTTCCATGAGTATATTATGTTTTCAATTGCACAATCCATTTTTACTTTCCTTTTGGTTTGCAGCCTCACCTCACTTGAAAGAAGGTTTTCTGGAATTTATTTCATTTCACATCTGACAATATTAAGCTGTCATTCAATAAATTGCAATAAAAATTAAGTATAAATAATCCCATTTACATGAGGTCAATCAGAAGTACCTGACAGGATCGAAAGCCTAAAGGATTCATTGTGTCTTCTGATACAAGGTTGTAAGAGAATTCTTGATGAGAATAAGGAAGCACATAACAAGCCACAAGGAGGAAATAACTCAATTTTTTGCGTGCAGATTTTTTTTTAATGTAATGCCATTAATATTTGGCTAAATCAATTTGAAAGTAATATTTCCTCTTCATAATCTCTCTTCTCCCAAAAGAGCACAGTGTTAGCCTCTTTTTGTTCTAAGTCAGCCACTTTGAGATGAAGCACTAATGGATTTTATTTTTGAGGAATTTTCCTCTGTAATTCTGAATTATTACATTCCAGTCAATAGATACATTCACAACATGCTAATGTAATCAAACATTAAAAATGGTCACTGCAAACACAGCATAATCTTTATGTCACACATATTTGAGAAAAAAAAAAAAAAAAGAGGAAAACCACTTGTGAAAGAACTTGTTAAGTAGGAAAAATACTTGTGAAACCAGTAGAAAACAGAAAGGCTGAGTGTAATTTTCAGGGCCAAAACACTCTTCACAATCCTAATGGATAATCTGTAAATACTTAACTTTGCTACAAGCAAAGGAATTACAAGAATAACACTCCTTGATCAATATTTCCAGCAGTGTGTATAATTCCCAAAGGGCGTGAATAGCAAAATGCTATGTATTGACTAAAATATGCTATACATCATAGAAGCTTAATATAAAGGGTCATGAAAAACGTACTTGACCAGGAGGGAGCCAGTAATCTGATTTTAGCCCGATCAGTCATTTCTTGTATTGCAGTAGCACTTGATAGATCCTGTAGTCCTTATTTTCTGGAAGCTTTCCAAAAACCATAGAAAAATTCAGTCCCTAAAATCAGGAGGTTAAAGTATTAAATAAATTTAGATGACATTAAAGAAACAGAACAAATGGAAGTATGAGAAAAGAGAAGGTAAAAACCCAAAACAAGTTACGGCTCATAGATTAATAAGATGTTCAGTTCATTGTTCTGAATAGGAACCATTTTGCAATCATCTTTCGAGCTTATAAAACTAATAAGAAAGAGTTCTTGTATCTTTTATGCCAGTTTCATTTCATACTTTGCCATGGAAGCCCAAAAGTGACAGCCAATGCAAACAGAGAAGCCTCAGAGAATTTAGCACTTTTTGTGGCATCCAGGAAACCTCCAAGAAGACCAATGCTTGGTCAACATCAGGAAACTACAAAACATTACTTGGGAAATATCAGCCTGTACTTACTTTTGTTTTTTAAATTTCATATTTTTTCAGTAGCTGAAATAAACAGCTGAAAGAAGATGACCTGAAGCAAATATTGTTCTCATCTTTCATACAAGACCCTCCCGCATACTTGGTTCCAAAAGAAAAGCACAAACAAGGAATTCCACACCATACAGATTTTTAGAGCTAGAACCTTCCAGAGATGAAATGTCACAGTCAACCTGCTTCTCAGCTGTCCACCCTTTCTGTTGCAACGTGTTAAAAAGTCTGGAAATTTGGACCTGCACAAGTCAATCATCCCATGACAGAATGCACCTCAACGTCGTTCTCACTCACAAAGGAAGAGACAGGGCTGCGACTTTCAGTGCAGGCAAGCCCAGCTCTCTCTAGACCCACAGTCTAGAGTCTAGTCTAGAGTACAGTTTATTTCCCAGAGTACATCCTCTATGGCAGATGCTGGATCATATCCTAAAAAAGAAGAGTTCTACAGGTAAATTCTGAAAAAATATTGGCATAAAGTGTATTCCAACTCTCATTTTTAACAATTAAAAGGTTTGGTCAAGCAATGATGTTTTTCACATTTAAGTTCACATATCCTTCAACTCCCATGAGGTTTTTAAGTGGTATATGTCAAAAACTGACTGTGAACATCCAAGAAAACCAAGTAGATAAAGCTATATACAATCTTACATAAAATGTCACGTGCTCCTCATGAATGAACCAGTAAAATAATTCCTTAAATTAGCATATTTTCTTTTCAAATGTAAACCTCCTTTTTCTCTCTAAGTATTATGAATTATCTTAGATTACTAAACCTTTCCTATGATTAATCAAGAGTGATGATAACACTTCATTATTGTTTTTAACAATCTGATCCCACATTGCTACAAAATTTAATCAGGAATCATACATAATCCTAATTATTGATGATGGATTTTAGAGATTAAATTTCAACAGAGCAACTGAAATAAGAATTCTGACAGATCTCAGATGCACTGAGATCTTACTGAAACAGACAGATCTCAGATCTGAAATGTCATGCAATTACAGCAGAGACCTCTGCCCTAAATCTCCAAATAACTCCAGCATTGTAAGAGCTCTCACATTCCTGCTGACAGCTTTCAGGATTTGATTTCAAGGGAGTAAAAAATTTAACCTTCAGAAGTACTGGGTAAGATAAGAGTAGCAACTTAACCTAGAGGGGGGAAAAAAACAAAAATAAAAAGCCCCACAATCTATTCTCACACATTGAGTGCCAGCATGCAAACTATCAAGAAACAAACAGAAACAGAACTCTTCCCTATGCAGGTTAGCTAAATATTTCCAAACAATTTTTTTATTCAGTAAATTGTCTGAGATCTCAGACACCTCTTACTGACAATGGAGATGCCTGAGAGCCAGATTTGTAGTCTTTTCCAGTTTTGGGTAAAGGACTTTATGAACCATGTTCCTATCCTAAGTTACTATTCATCTTCTAATCTGTAGTTATTTCTGCAATTTCACATAAGTAAGGTTCTGTTGTATTTCAGGTCATTCTTTTCAGAGATCTTGGCTGTGTTAAGTACTATCACCTCAGTGGTCTCTTGCACGCATCTATCACTGGTTACCACTCATTTTTAAGTCAGTTTTTGTGTGATTGAATTGGAACTTGACTCCCATTCCCCTGAAGTGAAACGGGGAAATGTTGATTGTATATAGTTTGCATATGGACAAAATTGTTTGTACTCCAAATTCCATTCCTGCATGTCCAATGGGCACACAAAGAAAAATAACATTCACAATTCAAGTGTTAATGGATTATGATGGATATTAACTGAAAAACTTACTCTTGGTTAACAAATTCTATTGAACTGGCATAAGAATTCTGTATTAGTTTCCACAGCATGGAAAAAAACACATCAAAGATAGAAGAAGAGGTATAGCCAGGAAGAGATTACTGGTTTCTGCTCAGTAAAGCATAAACTCTGGGTCTTTTATATTCATAAAGTGCTGTCATAGTCCTAAGGAACAGAGAAAAGGAAAAGAAAAGCCAAAAATAATATTTCTATAGCATCATTTTCCAGGGAGCCAGAAAGAGTATCCATTACAAAAGGTTACAATTTTGTTTGTCAAGATAGATATTTGTAACATTAACTTATTAAATGTTCTTTGCTGGGATGACTTAAATAAATCAAATAATTTTTATCATTTCTCATGTCCAAAGAACTTTTCCTTAATCATTATGTGTGAGGACAAAACAATATTTTTCAGGAAGATTTAATATCTTCCAATTTAATGATCTAAAATTTGGGAAAGAAAAATTAGTTATTGGCAAATATAAATTAGGATGGCAGGTGAGAATGCATGGAAACACACACATATCACCATTGATTTGAGCTCTTATAAATTTTCTTACAGGATAAAAGATAATACATGCTTTCCAATAAGGACAGGTTTATCCATTGTATAGAGTGATTGTGCTTCATGCCACTTGCATTTCTCCATGGCCATGGCTTTTTTTTTTTGCTATGGACCAATCATATTTTTGGTAGTTGTCTGGCTTAATTCTGACCAGACAGTTTCAGGAAAAGAAAATTTGCATAGATTACAAATTACAGCTGTGTCAGTTTCTAATTTTTAAGTTGCTTTATATTATTTATTTGCTTCATATTTCCTTTTCAAAAACATAAAATCAACACAGTATTACTGTGACTCAGATTGAAATCCCTCCCCCCAAAAAATTATTTGTGCATCTGAAAAATATTCCATGTGTTGATTTTTGCTTCTGGTACACAATTATCATCTGCAAGAAGCCAGAAATGCTATTTGATTACTGAATTGGATTTAGGTACATCTTTCAGACTATAGGACAGCTGGAATATGCACTTAGTCTGAACACCTGTCATGGGCAGAAGAATTTAACTAGTGGATTTTTTGCTTAATTTATTCATTGCCAGTTACACCAACTTTTGATTAATAATTCAGGTACTGGGAAAAAAGCCCTCAACATAGAATTATAGAATATTATACTTGGAGCTGGCAGAGTTAAGGTCACCTAACCCTACCCCCAACAGTGAGAATGGTCATCTCATCAGATTGATCAGAGCCCTGTCCAATCTGACCTTGAATATTTCCAGGGATAGAGCCGCTGCCACCCTTCTGGACAACCTGTTCCAGTATCTCATCACCCTCAGCATTAAAAAGACCTCATTATATCCAGTCTAAATCTGCCCTCATTAGCTTAAAACCATTACTTCTTCCCCTATGGCAGCACACCTTGCTAAAGTTTGTTCAAATCTTTCTTATAGAACTGGGTTAAGTATTGAAAGGCTTGAATAAGGTCACCTCAGAACCTCCAGTTCCTCAACCAAACAACCCCAGGTCTCTCAGCCTTTCTTTATAGGAGACCTATTCCAGCCCTCTGGCAATTACTGTGGCTCTCTGCTGGACCCACTCCAACCAGTCCATGTCTTTCCTTTGCTGCAGACCCCAGAGCTGGAGCATTACCCCTAGTGAAGTCACATCAAAATGGAGTGGTGAGGAAGAATCACCTGTCATCCACCTGCTGGCCACATGGCTTTCAACACAGCCATGGGTGCGGTCTTCTGGGCTGACATACCTGTAAAAACCTTGTTATTATTTTTGTATTCCTTGCCAAGTTCAGCTCCATCTGTGCCTTTGTCTTCCTGACCCCTTCTACACAACCAGGCGCTGTCCCGCTACTCTTCACAGGATACCTGTCCCTGATTCCACTGCCCGTGCATTTCTGCCTTGCCCTTTAGTTTGTCCAGCATGTCAGCCTTGCCCTCCATTCCTGACTTCTTATTCCTGGGGATTGAGAGATCTTGCACTCAGTGGAAAGCAGCCTTAAACAAGCTCTGGTGTGCTCCCTTACCCCTGAGGGCCGATTCTCAGGGTGTTCTATTGACTAATTCCTTGAACAGTTGGGAGTTTGCTTTCTGTCTGCAGGACCTCAACAACTTCCCCTGGGGATACTTGTCCCACAAGGGCTCTGCTTGTCACAGTGACAGGCATTAAAGCAGCCTGGGGAAGAAAATTCATCAAAAACTTACTTAATCTAATTGAGCCTGGAAAAACAGTTTGAATATTGATTTCTAGCCCCTTGACCTTTTTGAAATAACATAATTGGCCTTCAGGAAGGAAAAGCTACACACTGCTGATGTAAATTAAGATATTTATTAGGTCTTGACAGAATATGTTCAATCTTCTTTTAATTCTACAAATTAATTTTCATAGAAAGGAGTATACAGGTTATCTTCAGAGTTATTAAGCTAATTTATAAAATGTATATTTGATTAAAACAAGCAAAGTATAAATATTTTAAAAATTCAAATTTTAACTTATGTTCAAGCCTACACATCTGAAATCTTTCTCAGACACTTTTATTAGAGAACATAAAAAATTTAAAACATTCTTAAAAGGTAATTCTAGACCTAATATATAAATTAGGGCAAAATAAAAATCAAGTTGTTGATATTACTGAATATAATTCACCATTAGCAAAAGACTAATAAGGAGTATATCTGATTACTTATTTTATCATGTTTACACTATTAGATAATGCCCAAACAGCAGTTGTGTTTAGAAGAACTTACTCCATAATAATAAAAGTTAAATATATAATCTTCCATACAGGAAAGAAGACTCTGATCTGTTATTTATATTTGATAACTTCTGATCAAGTGCCAGTTAGTGGATTTCCTGCCTCCAGGCCAGGCATCTGCGGCATCACCTTGTTATACCTCCTCAGAAGGCAGAGCCACAAGTGACAGGGACTTGTACCTTCCTTGAACTGAATGTAATACTGCTCATTCATTCCGGTTTCAAAATTTCATTCAATAAAAATCTAGTCATAAACTTGCCATATAACAAGATTTCTCCAGAGAAACTGCTTTAAACCAGCAGCTCTTTGATACATCACATGATACATCATATTTTCTTCATTCAGTCACTGAGATATTACTCTGAGAAAAAAAGTGTGATGAAGATTTATTTATTTTAAGCTTTGTCACATCTGAAGAAAAGCCGCTCATCCTCCAAAAATACCATCTTGCTACAGCTAGAATATACATATCTTTACAGCTAGAATATAAATAGCTTTATTCATTTGGAAAAAACCACAAAAACTCATTTTACCTTACAATTATTTGCATCAGTAACATAAGAGGTACTGTACATTTCTCTTCAGTAGAGAATCATCTAGAACCAGATTTGGACCTCAGAACCCAGACAAGAAGAGTTCAAAATCAATCATCTGAAAACCTGATCAGGACTTGCCCATGGAAAAAGTGATGCTCATAATGGCAGCACCAAGATTTTGGCCTGTTGGCTACTGTAGTGCCATAAATAATTAGGAAAATATGTCCTGAGTAGACAACAGAGGTATTTGAGATAATCATTAAAGATTAGAGGACTGAAAATTATTTTTATGAGCTCAGTTACGCAGTTTTTACACCCTTGTGAAGTAGCTGGATGCTACCACAGCCTTCTTAGATAACAGCACCAAAAATACAGCTACAGTTCTTATACAGTCCTTATACAGGGTATAAGCAGCAATAATTGCAGTCACAATAATTAAGCTTGTTGTAGCAAGGGGTTTTGTTACAAGGAAGCATTTAACTATTGATTGTACTGATCACTCAAGGTATTTTGCTGCTTACAAAATTAAAACAACAAGCAAATCATTATTCGAGGCCATATGTTTTTCTCAAGGGGAAAAGAGATTTAAGGCATTACTAGAGACTTTATTTATATTATTAGGCTAAAGATACATTTTCATTTCCGTTTTGTATTTTCAGATGTTCCTACTATAATTCAAATAGTAACTCAATTATGTCTTAATAAAAACCTCAGGGTTTATCCTACCCCAAAGATGACTGGACTTGTTTGTAGCAAAACACTGCCACCCAACAGCTAAACAAGACTTCAGGGTTTTCAGAGCCCCTTATCAAAATAGTTTCCAGGATTACACTTATTTTATAGGTGAGAGCAGTACTATTGATTAGACCTCTCCATCAGGTGTCAGAGAAATCTACATAAGCCCCACCTGAGGGGATACAAACATCAGAACAGCCAGTATCAATGCAGTGCAGCGAACAATCTTAGCTACTGACAGTCTTACAGACATCTGCTTTTCCCCTGGGACATAACATATCAGCTGCTCTCAGATCTAAGAAAATGTACAATTCCTGTGCACTTCTTACAATGGAAAAAAAAAAAAAAAAGAGTCATGAAGATTTCTGGTCATTATTCCAGGTATGTTTAGAGGCTTAAGAGACCATGGCCCAAATTGTTTTATACAGGTACATCCATCTCAGAATGAATATTGTACCTGTTTTTTGACAACAAAACCAGGTAGTTAAGAAAATTACTTATTATTAGAAAAATTTTGCTCTGACTGCAAAATGCTAACAGATGGATATTTGTTTACAAATAGTTTATAAATAGTCAGAAAGTAAGCTTTGAATATTTCACTGCTTTGCAAGGAACTTCCTATAGATACACAATAATATTGTGAAGAGTTTAATCTAAATTATATAGTAGGTGATTCATTTCAGATTCAGAATGGGGTAGAGGGGGAGGAAAGGCCTTGCTGACTGGGCACAGCCAAAAATTCTACATAAGGCAAATGAATGAAGGGGACAGCTCTGCTCCATTCCTAAAATAGAGGCTGCAGGCTCAAACAGAGCAAAGAATGGACTCAAAGTCTGGGTAATCTCGGTATCTGAAAATGTGTGAAGTGATTTGGAACTGAAAAAAGCTGCACATAAAGCTAAAAGAGCTTTGTGAGCTGCTATTACTGTATATTCAGCAATGAGGGGCTGGGGCAGAATTTACCACAATTTATTATTAGATGGAAATTAAATTTTAAGAATCATTGGGATCTATTCAATGTAAAGTTCAATCCAAAGTATTTTGGGATATTTATACCATAAGAAGTTTTTCAAAACACTTCTCATTTCCTAGCTACTAAAACTAATATTAGCTGCACGTGAATATCAAATGTAATTCCATTTCAAGGATTTTCTTTTTCTTAATACAATATCCCAAATTCAATCTGCCCTATAAATGGTTCTGTTAAAGGCAGTTGTCTCAAATACCAGCATACCAAACCACATCTCTACTGCAGAGGAGACAGAAAAGCGGTATGAACAGAGAATTTATAAACTCCAAATATAGATTGGCTATCCCCCTCCTCATTCTTCCATTGTATGCCACTCATTTAAATATCTCCTTTTAAATTCAGTCCTCAGTATCCTCCCCACAAGTATTTTTATACAAATTGAGAATAGAAGTGTTTAGGATTACATTTGTCTTTTCAAATTCAGACATTCAGATTTAAAAGTTAGCACTACACAGTTCACATTATATGAGACAGATTTTATTTCAGTTTTAAAATGCTACAGAAGGAATCCAACTGGGCTATAGGGAGAAACTGAGAATTATCTGTCAGAGATACAAATAATGTCAGATTTTATGGCTATATCACCTCCGTCTCTCCACTACTTGTCTATCTGTCACATGTGCTGGAGAAGAATGGTGTGCATTAGAGTGAGAAAGGAGTCTTCCCTAATCTGGCTTTTCTAGGGATATCACATGAGCAGAGCAATTTAGAGCGGCACAGAAACTAATCTAGGTCAAGGAATTCACCACATTTGAAAACTGTATATCCACAAGGAGACTTATAACAGGGTCCTGTGAAGTCCCTTGGTCTTTTTACTTAATGGAATATCAGTGCAGCAACTAAAAGAGAAGTTTCTCACAGAACCTATTAAATCTTGTCTATAGGTATACTATAAGGTAGAAGAACTTTCCTAGTAAGGGAAAAAGTAAACCTAAAGAGGAATAAAAAAATTGCCGATAGGAAAGTGAGACTAAGAAAATAAGGTGATTTTTTTTCTTTTTTTAAATTATGCTATATGTTGCAGTAATGAGAAAGAATCAGTCCATTACAGATCCTTGCCATTTAGAGGCACTAAAAATGCTTCATCTGGACTTCTTTTCAGTAAACCTCTGGCTTTCATCATTGCCTTACATCTGCGATTTCCAAATCATTATACTATTGCCAAGCTATTGTACACATTTCAGGATGCCAGCCAAATTCTAATAATGGCGTCATTAAGAGAGTGATATTGCAATAGTAAGTGCTGTATTACTTTGCTCATTTTGGCAATCAGTGATGTCAGTAATATCCTGTTCCTTAGGAGGCCTAATTAAATTCTTTCATTGAAATAATCAACATTCGTGTTCCTAACCACTTTGCAACTACAGTAATTCTTTGTCTGCCAGCTGTGAGAATTTCCTATCCTATCCTCTCACATCAGCAAACCAAAGGGAAAAAGTTAATTTCACAGTTATATAATATAGTCATGTTTGAGGTAACAGACATATTTTGCTTGTAATAATAAAGCTTAAGTCAGAAACTAAGCTTGGAATAGACTCAAGTCAAAAAAAAATGTATCAAATCCAGTCTTAATGAAGTATTTTCAGAAAACCCTACCTTGTAATTAGTAGATCGAACAGTTAATCCAGTCATTGATGCAGGGAGAATACAATCAGTCTTCATTTGGATCTAATGCAACCAAAATCAGCAAAGAATAGAATTTAATAGTATCAAAAGTAATTTGCAGAAATTTATGTTTGAGTAGGATTCTGGATCACAAATTCTAAAATAAGAAACTAGCCCTAAACCATATCAGAAAAAGATATTAAAAACAAAGAGATATACTATCTGAAAAATAAATCAGAGGGAAATGTACTGCTGTGCACTTTTGACCCTCTTTCTACCAGTGTTACACTGCATAATGGTTTGAATCTAGAGCTAATAATTATTTCCTCCATAATGCAGAGCCTCATGTCTGAACTTTAGTCTGAACCTGCTGCCAGGGAGAGCCATTAGCTCTCTGTAGAAATCCAGAGGAATTTTCTGTCTAAGCAGAATTCAAAATGCCAAAAAAATACTATGTAGGAAACGTGAAAGAGAAACATGAGCACCCTTATCTGCCTGGGATCCACAGCTTAGAATTATTTTCTAAAGGTCCTTTCTAAAAGGACTTATTCCCAAGATCACTTTAAAGAGAGATTAGTACTTTTCTTTGTGCCCAGCTGGGAAAGGATAAATATAAGCCTCCTTCTTCAAAGCCACACAGAAGGATAATTTAAGCCACTTTGGATTCCATCAACTAATGTTTCTGTACTGTGGAGAAAAGAATGCAGGATTCTACATGCAGAAAACCCCCAAATCACAAAAATTTTAAATTGTAAAGTTGTCTGGAGGTAGTGTACTGCAAACTCCTGTTCAAAAATCCTAATACAATTTCTGAGAAACTTGGTCTAACTTCATATTCCCTCAAGGCTTTTCCCAGACAAGTTTTGAAGATGTCCAGGGCTTGAGATTTCACAGCCTGTTACACTGCTTGATCATCCACAGTGAGCAGGCATTTCTTTCTTTTTGTCCAGTTCTGTAGTGGTGTTTCTTGTCCTTTCATCACAGACCTCTGAGAAGAGTCTAATTTTATCTTGTCTATAATTGTCTATTAGGCATTGGAAGACTCAATTTGAAGAGCTTAAGTCTGTGTGTCCTATTTAGAAATTCTAATGCTCAACTCAACATTATTTTGGATGCACAGGGGAAGGAGAAATGCTCAGCTTGATGCAGGAATGGTCAAAATTTTTCCGTACATGATAAAGGATACATTTTTTTAAAAGCTTTTACTTCCCTTTGATTCCCAAAGCAGTAGTAATATCTTTCTTGGTTTCTGTAGGGTTACTTATCAATAAGAAGGCGTTTCATAAATAACTAATTGGAGAATGTCTTATTTGTGATTGAAACAGTCTGAACTGGATTTGCTGACAACATGATAAATCATGCAGAATCTGGGAAACTTTGAATAATATTGCTGGCATGCACAGCAAATAATAAAAATTTAAAATTTGGTTTTACATTTTAAAGTATCTAAAATTACCATTCCATGGGATCCGCTAGCAAAAAATTCATTAAGCAAGTAAAACCATTCAACATTTTGCATATTTGTAGAAAGGCTGTGTAGTATTCAACAGTTATAAATCCTGTAAATTGCAAGCTTTAGAGTAGACTAGTAAATTGAAAGATGGAAACAACTTCAGCAATTTCTTCAGATTCAGAAAGATGACTGAGTGTCAGGAACCATTTTTTCTAGCTATTCCCTATTACCTGAGAAATTATCTGTGTATAAGCATTTGAGTGAAAAACAGTTAATAATTAAGCCTGAAAGAAAATTTTAATGCCTGTAGGGATGTTTTCATAAGCTGATAGTGAAATTTCTACAAATTCTTCATGGAGCCAGGGTGTTCAACACATTAGCTCCTTGACAGATTGCACGATGGTACACTCTACATCTGAAGTTAAAGGCTTCCTCTCCAGTCAAACCTGTCCTAGTTTAATTAAAGGTGTGATTTCAACTCCACAAGACCAGCAATGTGATAACTTTGCCTTTTCTAATTTAATTCACACTTCACTGGCATTTTTTAGGTAATTTTCATCTCAGGTTAAATCTACATATGTCAAGATTGCACGGAGTGCAACCTCAGGGATGGACGAACTCAAATTTTAAGTGTCTGAAACTACACTCGTAAAACTTCTGTGTGTCACATACTAGGGCTGGTAGCTGGAGAGAAAAAAAAATGACACTATCTGGCTCTTAAATTACATAGCCAACTGTGAAATTCTGAATGTCTAATAAAGAGGCTGTGGAAAAGGTAGCAAAAAACCAGACCAGCATTGCCTAAATAGCATCACAAGGATTTCCAGCTTGTACCATCTGAACCTTATTTTCACAACTCTTTGAACATACTTTCAATGTTCTATTTTTCATTCCACAGGCTGTGTCAAATATTAAACATATTAATCCACCTACTCTTTGGTATTGCATCATTTTCATAGCTGAAGTGCTTAATTAGGCTGTGATTTGCAGTTTCTAATTAGTAGAAGAAGGAACAAGCTGTAGTAACAAGCTGTAGTACAGAACTACCAGATTTAAGGAGGGGAGAAGCATAATAATTTAAATTACTCATACATATTTTTGGATACTAGAAACACAATCACTTAGGAAAAAGATATGACCATATTCTAGACAAATCACCTAAAAAATTATAATGCAACTGAAGTTTTTGAAATTAAACTTAAAAATTCCTGTCTAAAAATCCAGATTTGGAAATAAATTTTTTAATTTGTACTACAAAAAGCTGAGAAAACCAGCCAAATTTCTTCAAGTGTTTTGTGCTATCTCAGATATAGCAGATGTATAAGCAGGATTGGGATGAGCAGACAGATTATTACAGTTCTCTCTAGCTATTGAGAGTATTAACTAAATAGAAGGATTTTCGAGACATTGCAAGTGTGGGCACATTGTCACTATAAGAATTCCTTCAGCTTCCACACTGAGGATCAAGTAGTCCTGGATGTAGCCTGAGATCATCTCAAACACTGAAGAATGGGGATAGGGAAAATTTTGCCTTGTTCTAGTCTCTAGTTACTGGAGCAGGATCAAATCCTCACTTACAAAGATTTTAATTTGTTTTAATATATTTTTGTTACTATTACTTATTCCAATAGTCTTGTTCAGTTCCTCCTTGAACTTTTAAATGCATTGATTTAAGGAGTCAGTGCTGCCAGTTACTTTTGCTCTATGTCATAAGAAAAGATAAAAGAGACGAGCTCAATTATAAAATTCTTCAACTATTGAGTTCACTTTTATTTGCAGCTAAGTAAACATAGCCAGATTTTAAACTGCCTTTGGGTTCAAGTGTTTCTCTCTGTATCACTTCTTGTCACCTCTATCTGACCTCTCCATATTCCTTCAATATCTTTTCTGAGACTGAGTAAGAATCACAATTTCATTGCCGAGATCAGATTGTTGATTTATTGGTATAGCAGCATTATAATGTATTCCTTACTATTCCCCATCCAATACTTTAATACCAGAACATCTTGTTTTGATTTTGTACAACTGCTGTTCATTAAACCAGACTCTTCAACTAGGTATGCTCCTAAAGAGGCAGGCCTACTTCCTGAGTTATTGCAGGTAATTTGGAATCCTGTATGGCAACTAAAAAGTCTATATAGCAGTTCTGGATACATTTACAGAAATATTTTCTCTGCTCTAGAGCTACAGGAAAAAATATATAGCTTTCAGATGTACTGCAGGCCATAAATATCAAGACAAACATGTCATCCAGAAAACAATTCAAAGCATAAAGAAAAAATAAGAGATTAATTTACTGGGACTGAAGTGCTCTACCTATCCACTAGGACAAAAAAGTATATGATCTTTTACTTTCAAAGAATTTAGCTCATACACAGATGAAGCCACATTGGGGAAAAAAACAAGCATCAGTTTTATTTCAGGTCTTGAGGAGCAGAATGTTTACCTAGGTTGCAAAAACTGGAAAGGTAGGCAGCTGAAACCTGATGCACCACAGGCACCAAAGTGTCATTTCATTTCAGCCAATGTTACCGATGGATCTGGATTTCATGGGAGTGTATCTAATATTCTGACATGACCCATGGCTCTGTGAGCTCTGGCCTTTCTAGAGTTTTGAGTCTTCACATCAGAAGTGATGTAGAAAAACTTGGAGAGATCAGAAAGCTTCCAAAATCTCCCTTTGAGAGTTTGTGGAGGTGGGAGGGGGCAGTTGAGGGCAATCTGACTGCGATGTATGTGGAAAGTAGATGAGTACTTCCAACAGCCTGAAAGCAAACAGTTCCAAACAGTGTAACTAGAAACAGTGGTTGCAAACCAAACCACAGCCTGGGAAATTCAGATTGGATGTGAGGGAAGATTTTCACCAGAAGGATGAAACCCTGGGGAATGGTGTCTATACACCTTGTGAAATATCTGCTCCTGGAGGCTTGGAAGATTCTGCTCAACAAAGCTGATATGGCTGAGAGATGTCTCCATGCATAGCAGGGGTTTTGGATTGTGTATCTTTATAAGTTTCTTTCCAAAGATTCTGTGTTTCTATGGGTCCAAATATGTTTTTTCTTCATTCAGAAAAAAGTCCTAAATTCACTCTTTCCTGTCCATACTAATTTAGTTCATACCGCTTTCTTACAGAGTCCAAATTGAAGCCAATAATCTTTGTAATGCAACAAATGAGATTGAAATTTCTTCCCACAATCCTCTACAGTATTGCACAGTTCCTGCAGTCATAACCCATACAAGTTAACATTTCCTTATTGGCTCAGACACCAGCAATAGCATTACTGTAGCAAGAGAAGAGCTCAGACACACTTTGCACCTGCCTCTGGGAAGATGTGACTATATTCTTAACAGAACCTAATACAACCACATTAAAGTAGACAAGATTTGCCTACAATAAGTTAGAAATAATTCCTTTCAGTAAGTTTGAAACAGATGCACTCACTGTTAAAACAACAGCAAAAATCAGTTCCTGCTTCAGGCATAAATGCAGCTGCCTGGGCAGTACATTTCTCATAACATTCTCTGGTTAGAATCGACTGCCTTTAGATTCTGTCAAAAGTGCCTCGATTATAGTTAGCAAAGTTTTTCATCCTTCACCTACTTACACACATTTGACATCACATTATGTTAATGCCTCTTACAACCAAGCTGATTTCTGAACTATTTGCAAAGAGAAAGATTTGTTCCATTTCCCTCCAAGGACACCATGTTCAATCAGAGGAAGAAGCAAATCATATGGATGTCACAGTTCCCCCATGTAGTTTACTGTCTGAATGCAGGCAGCAGTCTGGTGTAAATCTGTGCTACACTGAGAAATCCTTGAGAAGGACTTCTCACTATAGTGAACCCATTTCTGTCATTATTTTTTAATTTTATCACTCTTACCAATTCTGGTAAGGGCATTTGGGACTCACAGAGTGGGAGAAGATGATGTGTTATTAGAAAAATGAGTGCTGCCCTGCCATATTAGTGCACCTGAAAGAAGTAATGCTAACATGCAGAGCAATCAGAGACAGACTGCGCCAGTGATGAGCTTCAAATGAAGGCTTTGCGGTTACTCAGCAACAGAATTACTGAGAATTCTCTGCCCAGAATAATGACCCAATTCCTTATAATATCATTGTATGAATGTTCAGCTCTCCCTTTGCTGTCTCAGGCAAGATGCTACGAAAAGGGGAATAAATAAAAGGTTATGTAACCAGGTAACCATGTAATACTTATTTGCCATTGTTAACAGACATATCCTTCAAGCAGAAAAACAAGGCTTTAGGACTCAGGCTTGGCAAGCTTGCTCTGCCTGAACTTTTCTTGACCTGCCTCTGGTTTTGTTTACCTAGTTTGGCTGTGACTGCAATTTCTTATATTGACCACAAGTCTGTGGCTAATTTATTTTACTTTCGTTTATCTTTGTATTGTGCAACTTTATATCCTTTCATTTACAAATCAATAACAAGCAGTTATCCTATGGAAAATGGGATATTTACAACTCTAACCTGATCGCATAATGCAGAGAAAAATAGGCCTGTTAGGCTCAAGGACAGAGAATCCTTGAGCAGTGATGACAGGATGCAGTGAAGAGGGCCACAAGCGCAGGATGCTGAAGAAAAGGGCACAGGCTAGCACTGGAGGTTCCTTGACTATAAAAACATCTATCCACACTCAGTTAAAGATGTGTAGACCTGGAGTTGGACAGAACTCATTTTAACAAAAATAAGAGTAACAAAAAATAGAGTTTAACAGAAGGAAAATCACCATATATTGTAAATTTAGGTGTAACAGAGAACTGCAGACCAATGAAGGCAGATAAGAGGCATAAAAGCATGTTAAAAAACATATAAATGTATAAAAATCCAGATAAATCCTAGAACAAGCGAGTGAAGTTGATTCACTGTAATGCCCCACCAACAGCATCAGCATGAAACCATCAAGCTCAGCTGACAGACAATTAGTAGAGACATGAGGCTAACACATGAAATGGGGTAGGAGCTAGGAATTGTACATGTAACAAGCTTACCTGTGTTACTGATATTACCTTTTCTGTTAGAACTACATATAGAATTTCTTATGTTCTTACATTTTCAGTCATAATAACAATAAATTCTTGACTATATGAAGGAGATGTGCCTATAAACAAGACTTTGAGTGTAGTGAGTGTAGCAATGAGCAGAAAGAACGGTTCTCTATGTGCTAAAAATGAAAAAAACCCAGATTTCTGGAGTAGGAGTATTCTAATTTCTATCAATAGTTGAATATACACAGATTACCTCAACCAGCTAATTTAAAACACAGACAATATTAATACTCTCAATTTAGATGAGCATTGACAGCAGCACTTGAAATGTAGCATGATACAGACAGAAGGCAGGTCAGAAAATTCTGTTTACATTTTGATAAAATCCAACAACTTGGAAAGATTCAGTGATATAAAAGCATATTACATTTAAGTCTGGCTACAAAATAATTGCATTTTGTACATAATTAACCTCTAATATTCATTGTCATGATAGATGTAAGATCAATTAATAAGATTCTAAGAAAGTGCTGGAAGTTTAAAACAATAAGCACATCTTAGGAAGGATAAAATAGACTGAAAACAGAGATTGTATTCCTCTTGCCAAACAGCAGATTCTCATCTGAAACCAGTTGGCACAGAGACACTGACTTCCATCAGGGGGTGATCTGTTACAGGCATAGCAGCTCACATTTTGCAGAGCACAAAACAATCTCTGGTGGCATTTAAGGACAATCCCCATTCCTCTTATTCTCTACTATTACTTGTTTCCTTGCCTGTTCCTTGCTGTTCAAGATACTACTCTAAACTACAGAGACAACTAATCTGATTCCATAGAGCAATGGGTAAACATCCAAACACTATCCTGGAGACCCAGAAAAAATTCTGTGGTTTTGATTTTTAAAAGCACTTTAGATCACTGACACCCAGTGCATATGTTCTTGCACTACAAAAGCAGCCACTCCTCAAATTCAAATTGCCACATAACTCATTGTTCTTTTCCTACTGATAAACTGTCTCAGGAAAAATAATAATT
>VWZN01022036.1:343300-355714 GCA_013396955.1 Regulus satrapa | reverse complement strand
ATAATTTGGCACATAACCACTGATAGAAAATGGCATTTAAGAAGGTACTGAAAAAGAGAGAAATTAATATAATCTTTACTTGAGCCATAAATACATTTTCTGTAGTTTTATGTAACTCTTTGATAAATTTAGGGTTACCTTATTAAAATTAAAATTATTAAAATAATTCCCTTCATGTAATTATTACTACACAGTTACTTAGATTTCCGAAATTCTTTTAGGATTCATTCAAGCCACTCCTGCTAACAAAGAGAGGAACACACAAAGGTAAGTAGCCTTTCTGATATCAGTTAGAAGAATCAGTATGTATATAAGCAAGGTACAGATGACAGAAATAAGATTTTTATATAAATCTGCTAATGCATAGAGCTCACACTGTCAGAGTCGGTGAGAAAAAATTATCTATATCCTATAATTAAACCAGATGTATTATATATAAATTGTGGTAAAAAGTACAGTACTATGTCTGTCCTTAACCACATAACAATGTTTTCTGGTAAAATGGTTGGTTATTAACCTCACAGAAGGTGTTCTTTAACATAGGGAGACAAGAATTTATTTTTCATAACATTTCTCTCAGCCAAAGATGCTTCAATTTTCAGAAATCAGCTACCTGTTTTTCCAGATACAAATTTTCCACTTGTGATATTTCTATGCCAGAAATTTAGGTCCAGAGATAATCCAAAACTACTTCTGGGATAAAGGGAATGGAGAAGTTGAGATTCTGAGGATGGATTTGATAGTTCTGAGAAAAATGAAGCATACTTCCACTAGTTGTTACCCAATTTCATAACAAGAAAAATTAACAGACCACACACAGAGCCCTAGAAAAACACAGCACTTTGTCATAATGCTCTTTCAATAATGGTAAACATTTTTGCCTTTAATTTGCCTACTCCTCTTTGCTGACTTTAAAGCAAACAGTAACTTTTGTAACTTCTTGGTCTAATTTGATCCCAGCTCAAAGACAGGTACTTAACCAAGTACTTGGTATCTAAAATGCTACTTATGTACTCAGGAAAACTTTCTGAACTTGTTTGGACATTGAAGACACCGTGGGAATCTAATCTCAGGCTTTTACAGAGCATCAATAGGATAAAATAATGTTCTTTCAATAAGGTAAGATTGTTTGTCTGTCCTTTCGCAAGTCTACTTGTTCAAGCACTTTGGAGCAAGGAGGAGATGGCATTACTGGCATTTCCCTGAAGATCATGTTGGTCCCTCTCAGCCACCAGAGCTGCTTCCTCTGCTGCCTCTCTGCATTTTCCACTGCTCACTCAAATCTTCTATTTATAACAGAACAAGGCATTTGATTTTGTATTGAGTATTAAGATAAGCCAGTTTTTTTGGTTTTTTTTTCCAGATAGCATTAAAAATAACAGAATCCTGAGTTAAAGCCATCTTCTATTTATTCACAACCTCAAATTTTCACAGGGCTACCGAATTAATCCCCAGCTGTTGAGAGAACTAGCAACAATGTCAATTAAGGTTCTCTATACAGAAAAGAAGAAATAATCTGATGCTTCATTTTCCAAGCTTCATTTCTAAGTCTGCCTTGCCTCCACAAGGAGCAATTTGAGTAAGTGGTTTCTCTGTAGGCAGTCTTCAATAGCCTTGTCAGGAAGCAAAAACAAAACAAACAAATGAAGCAAACAACACAATGAGAAATAATGGCTAATAAATAGGGAAGTGCAGCAATCTAATCCTATTATAATTTTCTATTTTTATATGCTTAGGACAAAATCCAGAAGTGATGTGAATCATTCAAGACTGAAATTGTTCCTAATCCTTGCTGTCTAAATCTCTCAGTAAATCAGAGTCAGCTGGGAGGAGCGGGGGAATCTATCTACTTGAGTATTCCCCTCCCAGTTCTTATTTTTATATATTTGGGCTTCCAACAGGCAAATTCTAAAACACTTTTTAAAAATTCTAAACAGATACACATAGATATACACATAGATATATACATGTGTGTGTATATATATAGGTTCATAGCAACATATATTCACACATACACACAATACAATGTATTTGTTTCAAAAGACAGATTATTGTTTTACTGTCCCTAATCATTCAAATACAAACAGTATATACTCAAGGAAGAAATTAGTGATGTTGAGCAGTTAGCACAGGAACAGTGGCATTGTTTTCTGCAATGCACACAAGTTTTACTGAGAAAAGCAGCAGAATTAAGATGTTCCCTGCACTTTGTCTGGCCTATACTTAAAAGAATTGTGCATTGTGGGGTCAGCTGTTGTAATATGACCAGAATTTAGGCTACTGAGGCTTTGCTCATAGAATTGACTAAAAGTTAAATAATTTGACATTCCCAGAATTTGCCCTAACCAAGAAGATGAAGGGTTTTATATCTTCTGTTTCCATAACTTTGAACAATCAACCTACATCAGAAGACACATAGAGAAATACTTTGGAGAGCAAGAGGCATGTACCACCATCAGTTTTCTGTGTGGGCATGGCAGCACCAGTTCTGGAGTCAGATTCTTGCCAGTGAAGTTCTGCTTGTATGCCGCTACTACTTTGCCTTCCTTTTGTTTTTTTATTCTTGTCACATACTGACAAATATCTCATATAGGGGTTTTTTTGTTATTATTTTGATTTATTTTATGGTTCTCTTTTCTGCCTCCTTAAAAAAACCCCCAAAATATTTAAGCAATAAAAATATTGTATCCTTCTTCATTGTAACTCTAATGGCTGTTGTTAATTCTTTGCCAAGCGTTAGACAAATTCAGCCCCTCTAATGAATACAATGTTTCACTTTTTCTTCTTTTTTCTGAGTAGGGTCTACCCTGGAAAGAAAAAGAGAGCTGGGTCTAGGTAATGCTGAAATAATAAAGATTCCTTTTTTACTTCTTGATTTGTGGGTTTTTTAATGAGTCTTTACCATTTCATGTGGCTAGTAGGTGGATTTGGTGATCTGAACAGTAAGCACAATCCTCTCCAAACTGGACAACCTTTTAAATTTCTGTCATGACACAATACTCTCTCATTAAATTACTTTTGACTTTGTAGGACAATAGGCCATGATTAGATGATGCTCTTGTAAATGCAGCTAGACTTCACAAAAGTTAGATGATGAATAATAGGGGCAAACCATGAGGAATTCTTCCTGTAGGAGCAACAAATATGAGAGTATCTCTTCTAGAAATCAATCTGTAGAAAAGTACCACTCTTGCTTTTTCTTGCTTACTGTACAATGACGGTTCCTTTACATAATTGTCTCAGATTACTGTAACAGTATTCAAAACATTTCCACTGGTCAAAAAATTGTTAAGTGTTAATATGTCTGTAATGGCCTTTGACACAAAGCATGTTGACTGTTAGCAGAATACATGCTTAATGAAAATTTCATTAAGGCTCCTAATGAATCCAAGTGTTTAAGAGGGATGTGCTATCTACATCCAGATTTCTCATATTCTGGGGTAAGGAGTCCTGGTTTTGGTAGCCAATTATAAGTCTATCCTTACATATATTTCAACATTCAGAATCAGTCTCATTGAATTATTAGTGAATTCTTATGCTGAATTGAGTCAGTAATGGAAGAATTTGTCTTATCTCTTTAAATATGTCTTAAAATACTTCCTCTGTAGTATGTATGTTCTTTTACTCTCTCACACAGTCAGGGAAAAGAGATATTGATCACTACTAATGAGAGCAATGTGACAGGCAGATAGGTCTTAGTCTTTAGTGCTTTTTCTAATCTCAGACTACAAATTGCATAGCCAGGTCAGCTATTGAACAGAATGCATTCATTCAATGACTTCTAATTGCTTTTCTAAGTATCATTTAAAGCATTCAGTCATAATAATTTCATAAAATTCTCATTAGTTATACCACAGTCACTATCACTTTAAAATTAACTGAAGATATGTGGGAGAGGAGCAGACAGATCAAATTACTTTCTCATAATTTTGTTTACAAGTTTTATTTTCTGATTTCAAGCAGCAAAGAAGCCTGAACCCAAAGGTTCCTACTCACAGCTTTATTGAACTCAAGAAACCCAAGTTATCACTTCACTAAATTCTTCCTCTCATAAACACAACGACTTAACTGACTTGGTCTCAAATTTGCAATCTGATATAGGAGTCTCCTGTTAGCTTCACTTCAGTCTTTTTATACATGGGTGCTTCTCATAAGCCTTTTGCATGTTTAATTACTAGTGAGGAACTTTTCTTAGATCTGAAGGGCAAGAAGAGTAAAATTAACATTAAGGAAAATTTTTCAAACTAATTTAAAATTATATATTGGTAGGAAAGTGGCTTTAAATTGAAAGAGAACAGACTTAGAGTAGATATGAGGAAGAAATGTTTTATTGGAGATGTGGTAAAACAGTGGAACAGATTGTCCACAGAAGCTGTGTATGCCCATCCTGGGAAGTGTTCAAGGTCATCTTGAATGGGGCTTTGAGCAACTTGATCTGGTGGAAGCTGTCCTTGCACAGGCAGGGGGTTTGGGACTAGCTATCTTTATATCCTTTTCAAACCAAACTATTCTACTAATCCATATTCAGGCTTTTGCATTAAATTGGCTAAATTTTGGTACTATTTAATGACTCCTACTTACATTAGAAAGATTTTCAGAAAGATTATGCTCCTTTTATTGTAACAACATTTGTCATGGGATTTATTCAAGGCCTTTACACAATAGTGATACAGGACTTTTTGCACTTCAACAAGAAATATTAAAATAATACTACAGTTTTTAGGGATTACTATTCAAATGAAAGGACTCCAATGAGAGAAGATCAAAGAAGATCAATCACTCCTGCAGAACCTCTCTCACACACCAGGTGCAAGGGAGTCCACTTGAGCCTCTAACCTTCTGTTAATCAGAGTCTACCAAAATTAGGTCATATCTATCTACCTGCTAATTTCTGCTGTTATTTTCTTTTTTTCCTACCTGTCTCTTTCTAAAAAAAATAGCTTTCCTGTATGCTTAAACAAGCTATTTACCCAGCTTCACCATGGCTTACACTTCTTGTGTTTGAAAAAGACAAAGAACACAGACATTTCTTTTGTGTTCAAAGAAATGAAAAATCGGACAGAAAATGGTACTGTGTCCTACAGACCTCATATGAAGCCTGCATGATTTGAAGTTCTTAAACCAAAGTCCTCTCTAAAACAAAAAACTAAACCTTCCCTATCCAATCCAGCTCATGAATTAAAAGATCCTTCTGATTTTAAGGCCCTAATTAAGAAACCTGTAACTGCAAAACTCTTTTTCTAATAGTGTTTCTGCTGCCTGTTATTAGTTGCTTTTTGAATAAAGGTTGAATTATATGTTCCTTTGAAGGAGCTGCCACTTCCACTCAAATACTCATCAATATCTTTAAATAAAGTTATTTCTCATTTGAATCAGGAGAACTGGAATAATTTGATGACAAGTATAAGCAAACATGGGGTGGGCGTTCCCTGTTAATTCAACCACAAATATCAGTGACTTTCTGTTTAACCTCTCACCCTTTTGGCTTCCTGGACTAATATGAGCTAAAGAAAACAGGAACCATTACCTTTTCACCTTACACTTATTATTGTTAATAATAATAATACCTTATTATTGCATATAAAACCACAAATCAGTATGTATGCTAGAACAACACTTATTCCATTAAAATAATATGTGTGTGTCCTGGTTGTGGCTGAAACATATAATCAGAACCTTGAGAAGTTTTGGGGGTTTTTCTTTGATCCATGGGATGTTAGTTATTGATATTTTTGTTAATAGAGCTGAATTTTAGGGTCACTTGTTTTCAATCCAAATATTTCTTATTTATATATGGGAATGCTAAGACTTTTGTCAGGTTTTGATGCTTTCATCATGTTACACATTCATATACCTACTAACTTTTGTAACCAACCAGCTTGTGAAAGTAAATTTTTGTCAAAAAAGCTTGCTTCTTAATAAGCCTGCCTTAACATTTCAAAAATTCAGAGCATAGAGAAATCAACTTGGTGCAAAGATTTTGTCTTTAATTCAGTGGGAGAGGCAGCCTGCTGTTTTACTGAATAACAACAAATGACTGCTATACTAGCAGATATTGATTTCAGCAGGGGCTACTTGTCTCCTAGGCTGACATTTAATATCTGTTAAAGGAAATCACCTGCTGACTGACTTCAGCAAAAGCAGTTTTTAGGACTTCAGCCAAACTTGTTAGTATTAGCAATTCTCCTTGAAAACATCTTTCAATCAACATTATGAAAAACTGAAACCAAAGGCAAAGTTTGATTTGGCAAAATTAGAATGAATAATAGCAGAACACAGAAGAGGGGAAAAAACCTTAACAATTAATTTTGATAGTTTTCTACACTACACATAATAAATTGAGGTAAGAGATCTCCTTACAGAAAGCATCCCGCCCTGGTGGTGTTGCAAATACACTTGAACTCCCATGTCACTTGTTATGACTGTGTCAGAGTAGCTGCATAGAGTCTCCTGTTCAGATAACAGGATAACAGATAACAGGAATAACAGCTGCCTTGTTCTGTAAGAAGCAAAGGACATGGGTTCACAGCACAGTACAACACATGTTCTTGCATTCCTGTTTAAATGAAATGGGCAACTCTATTTTACAAGTTTTTGTTCATCCTTCTATTACACTCTAAGTATGACTCCAACCTGCATTTTTCTCCTTACCCTGGTAGTTTTCCTTCAGTCTTCCTTTAAATATTTCCTCTGCTCTGGCTACTAAGAAGGTGCATTACATGTCTAAATCTAAAACTTAAAGTTTGGTAGGAATTCAAATGGAGGACATTTAATTTTTGTGATATACCTAATTTCTTTTCTGCTTTTTGATGCAGTCAAAACCATCCAACTCCTATAATGTAGAGGCTGGAATCAATTTTTCAGCTTTCCTGTGCCCAGAACTGAATTTCTCCACCTTCAGAGTCTGATTCCCAGAATTTCTTACCATCTGTCACAAAAAGGCTATCACGGTAAATTTCCCTGTTTCCACCTTAGAACAAGGACAGTAAAAAAGAGAAGACTGCTATAGCCTGCATGAGATAGCCCAGTACCTAGGAATGGAAGGATAAAAGAGTTGCTTGAATGAAGAGAAACCAGGCTGAGTACCACTTCTTCTAGTTTGGTAGAAGATGAAGGATACAGGGCTTACAAATTTGAGGGAACTATTTCAAAAATACTTGTTATGTTTTAGGAGAGAAAGACACCGCAACTGAACTCTCGCTTTCAATTTCTTTTGCAAGAAAGATTCAATTATCCACGGCTGTGAACTTTAGTGATGACTGTAAAAAAGATTTGCTTATTTTGAGGTTTTTACTTGTTTGCTTTGCCTTTTGTCCACTCATTAGGGCTCTCTTCTCTAAAGGAGTGTCAGGGTGAGATTAATTTCTGTGGACCAGGGGTCAGGCACTTCTTCAATTCTTATCTGCTCAAGGCTACCAGGCGGACCTGATAGGAGAGTCACAGCAAGGACTGAGTGCAGCTGGGTGCACACAGCCTCAGAGAAGATGTAGAAACCAAAGGCTACAGTGTGTAGTTTTCTGCCACTCAGAAAGCTACAGAGCTGACTGTAAATGAGGTGGAAAAGGTGGGTTAAAAAAATGCTTATATGATCCCTATCACGGCTTTCTCTGAGTTACTCTGAGTTCTCTGCTTTAAACTGCCCTGTTGCTAGTTTTCTTTGAATTGTGTTTCCAGTAAGTCAGTAGAAGCATCAAAAAAAAAAACCCCAAAAAAAACCACTTTTCCCCTGAAATGTGTTTTTTTTCACTGCTGTGCCCCTGTGTAAAACTCATATGTTGATTTTGTTCATGACACCACAAAGCTAATAGCATTTTAACCCACTTTGCATTGTCATGAATGATGATAAAATAGCAACAGTGATAAAATATCTCAATAGGTAGGTTTCCTAGGAAACTAAGATTGTATGAGCTTTTTCAGAATCAAAATTTAAAATATATAAAAGTAAATGGTTGCAAGACTTTTTCTTTCCCATGATGGTTCTAATAGGATCTCCTCTGAGAATTTGCTCTTATCATTGGCCAGAAATCTGTACGAATGTCCTCCCCACATTACTATGTATTGTAATTATCTCCTGCTGTTCTGTTCCAGATTAACAGGCAAATGGGAAACTAAATAATACATTTTATACAGAAATATAAAGAACAAGTTTTCTTTTCTATCAAATTTTGAGAGTGAATTTCTTGGAATTTTGTCCTAACATTTTGCCAGTGAGTCTGCTTTTTATTTGGAGCAAATAAAACTACATATAAAACCCCCAGAGGAATACTGTAAGTGAAAGGGTAAATTCCATTACTGGGACATGTTGTTTCTGATTTTAACTTCATTTCCCTAACAACAGTTGAAGAAGTTCTTTATGAGCTTGACATGAACACATTTTACCAAGTTAGAGCAGCAAATCAGACATAAATGTTTTTTTAAACTAATGTATCACAAAAGACCATTTTTTAGATTGGATTGAATCTATGATGGTCATTATATTTTTAGTATAATGATAGCTGTTTCAGTATAACTTAAACATACAGAGTATTAGGGTTCTGTTTTATTGTTTCAAATATTTTAGGGCCAAAAATTCTCATGTCTGAACTCTTCTCTAAGACAAGCTCACAGAGCCTTATTGCAGCATCAAGTTCAGCTTGAAGTTAATTGCATCCTTCAGAAAAACAACCAGTCTTGATGTTGTGGAATAGTGAAAATTTCTTCTCAATGATATAAGGATTTCTTATCAACACTTCCAAAAATTGAACCCTTTCCTGTATTTGACTGACTAGCTCTAAACCAGATCTTGCTGTGCTGCTGTGTTTATATACTAGACTAAAAGCTAGACTAAAAGGTGACAATTATCCATTTCCAGAAACTTGATCCTGTGCTAACTCTCCTTAAGTCACCACTAAAAGATGCCTTGGGAAAAATTAATAACATTCATTTTCCCGGGCCTCTCAAGGCTCACCAGGTAGTGACCCTGGACCACCTCTACTATTCCTTCAGAAGACCTTCTAGTGTAGAGAAAGGACTGTTCTCACACAGGAATGAAAGACAGAATTGGAAATATTCTGTGTATGAGGCAGACTATCTTGTGCAAGGGCTAGTTCAGTGTCGTTCCCCTGCTTTAATAAACCAAAAAGGAGGTCATGTGAGTTATTATTCAGTGTGCTGTGATCACAAATGTGACACATTTGACTCATATGCTTTCTGCAGAGTTTCATATGCTTTCTGCAGAGTTTTTAGTCTTTCTTCTTGTTCTTTTGGTTCTTGTAAATGATAACAATATGTTTTTTGCAGCAGATGAGGAAAAAAGCTATTTTTTCACTCATACATCATGAGTAGGAGGTAAGTGGAAAAAGGCAGATCATAAGCAGCAAAATGAAATCGTTTTCTAAGTTTCAAGAGATGATAAGAGAGTAGGAACAAATAATCTATATCTATATAGAATTTATAATTTCTGCAAAATCGAAATATCAGTCATTGCAGTTTCCCTACATTTTACTGAATATTTCAGATTAATGTTTTTTCTGTTTTAAAATACAACATAAGAAAGAGTTAAAGCAAGTAGTGCTTAACTAACAAATCTGTACACTGTACAAGAGAGAAACAAACTCATTATGAGAATGAATGACAACAGCAGAAGCATTTGGACATTTACCAGAAACAAATTAAATGCTGGCATTTAATGCTCACACATTTTTCTACAGTCCACTTCTCTGCTGAGGTACACTATTTTACAAGATTTCTCCTGTGCAATTCTTCCTGGCACTGGGATTTTTATACAAAACCTGCTAAATCCAGTCCTAATCTGTATATTCACTGAAGATCAGGCCTTATACAAGCAGAAAGCAGAAAAAGGCTTTTGAGTTTCTTTTGACACATGCACTATAAAGACATTTCAATCTGTAGGACAAAGACCTCCAAAAGAGCCATCTATGATTTGCAGTTTCTAATTACTTGCTCTAGGAGAGCAGGAGAGCTCTGTGTTTCATTTTTTATATATTTGTGTAATCTTCTCTTGAGAGCAGTTCCCAACATGAGCAACACTCCCCGGTTTTCATAACGTTTCACAAATGTGCTGACCTCTTGCCCCTTCCACCTCTCTGTCCTCAGGGCACTATTCAGTTCAGATTGTACTGCTGAGAGTGAATTAGGCCCTGAGCACTTTGCTATCAATATATTAGCTAAGATCCACATGTTATAACTCAAGCATGGAAAGTCTCTATCCTGCAATGCTACTATGCCCCTGGGCCTGTAGTTAAGCACTTTGCCATCTCAAGCACTCCTTCCATTAGCTATGAAGCTTGGGGTGCTTTGGGGATTTCTTTTTGTTTCCCCTCCCCCCTCCCTTTTCTGATGGTTTGTGCCTTTGTCTTCCTGTTGTTTTCCTCTTCAGCCTCTGGCATCCTTCAGCTATGGAAAGATACAGATTTGCTTATGTGCGGTGTGGCTGCTGCTTCCAATGAATAGCTTGCAGTGCTGAAAATATGACAACCTCAAAGTGCTCCATTATTGGAACCTTCCATTACTGATACTTTCTACAGGCAGCTGCCAGGTGGGTCTAATATCACCAGCGTCACTTTTTATGTTTTTCCTTGGAGTTTGTGTACTTTGAAAAGTGCCATAATTCTTCTCTCCTTAAGTTTCTCTCCTTATTTTAGCCAGGCAAAATTTCAAAGGTCTGGATCTTTCTAAGTTAGAAAGTTGGAATCTAGAAAGAATGCACACCAATGTAAATAATAGTTTGGTTGCATATTCAAAGTATATTTTAACCAGTGGCTCTCTGCATGTTTTGCAAACACTAATTAATTACTCATTTGCTGAGGCAGACACACATTATGGTCTAAATTATGTAGCTGAGGAAACTGAGGTTCACCAAATATCAAGGCTTAGCATTTTGAGAGGCTGGTTACCCACTGGTCCCAACAAAACAGAATAAAAAGCATTGAGTACTTGCAAATGCATTTCTGCAAGGCTACCCAAGAAAAAACCCTACAGATATGGAAATAAACCAAGCGCCTTAATTCCCAGCCCCACATTCATTGTTTTTACCATAATTAAAAGAAAATTACACTAGTCACAATGCTTGCCTCTATCCATTTAAGATATTTTCAGTTGCTGACCATGGCCAAATCACCTACTGCAACAATTATTTTAGCATAGACTAGTCAATGCTTATCATAGACTGTGAAGTTTCTCTGTTTTCAAGAAGCATTTCAAGCAAGAGACTGATCTCCATGATTTAAAAAAAAAAAAGTTAAATCCTGTCCAGTGAAAAAACAAATAAACAAAACTTTTCCTAATCTCTCTGACAGTATTCCATGTTGGTAGCACAATACTCTGCTTGAAGTTCTGTTTCTAACAATATTCAGGATAGGGGAATTTCAAGGGTGGTTCCTTCTTTTTAAGGTAAGACAATTCTACTTGGATCTTAAGTGCTTTATGAAACAGGTAAAACTCAGAGGAAAGTCCTTTTTTGCTGCCCAAGCATTAGGGTGTGATCTGCTTTAGTCTTTTCTTTGGTAAGAGGTATTCTCTTGGAATAAAACCTGAAATTTATTTGCCATTTGCATGATGGAAGAATCCTTTGTATTTGTAGCCATAAATATTAGGGCTCAAAGCATCCTTTTACATTACTTTCTTACATTGTGTGTGATTTTTTTCCCGAGATTTTACATTCTGATTTTCAAGCAGAACACATTAAAGATACAAAGTAAGCCCAGAGAGAAAAAAAGGAAAGGTATTTCTTCTTCATGCATACTTTTGAGATCTGATGATGAAAGATTTTTTTGTGATTCTTATGTGATCTAGTTCCATCTTTTGGATAAACATTCTACTCCTTTTTTATCCAGCAGCAATACATTACAAAAGAAAATAACCCTCACAGAAGCACTGGAATATGCAATTTTGGCAAGTCCTAGTTCTAGTCCCTGCCATTGTGCTAGAGATGGAAAAATCACAAAGTTCATCTGAATATACTTGCTGATATGATAATAGGAATTTATGTTGTTTGAAATCTGGAGCCTTAGGAGTATGTAAAGTTTCATTGAATATGAATGAAATACAATTTCCAACTCATTGTTCACAGTTTAAAACTTCTGTAATAAATTACACAAATATTTCATAGTTTCTGCTGCATCAATTTTTTTCCCTTCAGCAGGAAGATATGCTATTTTAACAGCTAAGCTTTCTCCCCTGGTTTTGTTTTGTTTGTTTGGTTTGTTTGTTTTTCTTNTTCAAATTCAAATTCTTTTGCCATGGACAAAATTAGTTTAATTTTGTTCCTTGATTGAAAGCCCATAAATCCCTGGAGATTTTTACTTTATGAACACCCTATCAGACTCAAGCAAATCACAAACAACAATAAGTTGTACACACAATGAACCATAATTTTCCTGGCTTTAAAGTGTGCCTGGCAAAATTTCAAAGGTT
>VWZN01022036.1:318959-343273 GCA_013396955.1 Regulus satrapa | reverse complement strand
ACTTTTGTCTGAATACATGCCCTGAGTCAAAACAAAGCTCCCAAGTCTTCCTTTTAAATAAACCCATTTCTCCAGACTTGTTCAAACCCAACTGTGAAATCCAGACTTCAGGATTTAGTACCCGGATATATATATAAGTTATTTTCATGTTTTCCCTGTCTCAGTTCACTAAGAAGATAATGGAGCCAATGTCAGTGTTACAACAATATTTTCCCACCATATTTTTAATAAGAAAAAACATTGACTCTGGGGAGTATATATCTTGTTCTTTGCTCTACTGTGAGAGCCCATAGAAAGAAAATAGTAAAAAAAAAAAAAAAAAAAAAAAAAANAACAAAACCAAATCTCAACAACAGGACTTTGGGGCTTTTCCGCCTCATTCTCTGATTCAAAGATGAGAGTTGTCTCCAGAAACTAAATATGACTAGAAAAAGAGGGGAGAAGAAAGACTGTAAAAGGCAAAACTCAAGAATAACGTCAAACTTTCAATACAGATTTTTTTCATAAACTTTTAAAACATGGTTTTCATGACCACCTCCTACCACTTTTCTAAGTCCAAAAAGCCTAACTTGACATAGCCTCTAGGCACTGAAAAGATCTTTTTTATGACTAGCTCTCTTATGCTTGACATACACTTACCCTTGTTTCATAAAATTTCCTGCTCCCTTCTGATAGACACCAACCTGTCCTCTAATTGTGCATTCCTTCTGATGTCTCCACCAAATCACACCCATCATTTCCCTCATCATTCTATTCCAGAGGAGCTCCAACCTAACACATACGTCCTTGAAATATCCTAAGCTCTGCATTGTGTGCTAATGACAAACAGACCTCCTGGAAGGAGGTCTTCATTTGTTAAAAGGCATTAATGGAAAAGCTAGCCCTTCCCTATGAATTAGTCATCAATCTCAATCTTATTTCTTAGTCAGATTATTGTATCAATGAAAAATTATAATGTACATTTTTCCTCTGCTGATTCAGTTTGTTGTTTGTGTGGAGATGCTATTTTTAATTTTAGAAATAAAGCAAGAAAATACACTTAACCAGAGCTAACAGAGATCTTAATGAAAAACACATAAAGGGAACTATAGAAAATAATTAAAGCCTCTTGCTGCCCAAACTCATTGTCCAAATGATTTTAAATTGACAGCATGAGCTGTACATAAAATAAAATTGCAAAACTGCATTTTACTTAACAATGAGTTCAAAGCGCACAATAACTAAATATTGTTCAGAATTAGTTTTTATGGGATTTGGATAACTAATTCACCAAATCTCCTTTGAAAATCCCAGCCTGAGCTGTGTCAATTCACACTTGAAGAAGTGGAAAGAAATGTGTATGCTAGTGCAAACGTTAATTACGAGGTGATTTTGCATTCCAGACAAATACTATAATGTTCTGGACTTGATTGGTGGATACCAGGAATAAATGATACATTTTCTCCTGCATTGAGGATCAAAGCAAAAACAAAATATGGCTCTGATCAGGCATTCAGCTGTCAGAACTTCTTTCCACAGGACGCATTTTTTAACCTCAAGATAAATTTGAATATATATATATAAGTTATAACCCATCCAAACCATTTAAAAATTTGTTTTGAGAAGTCTTTTCAGTTGGTGGGGTTCTTTGTTGTTTGTTTTGATTTTTTTAACTAAGACATTTATATTTATTCTTTGCTCTTAGAGTAATAAATTTTTCTTGAATTCCATGCCACCCATGTCATCAGTTCATAATTTTCCACCACTGTAATCTAGAGCAGTGCCCTTCCTAAACTCTTCTAAATAAAATTCCTCACATTTCACCCAAAGGAAGCTTTTCTTTTACAAAACAACAGTGATATTTTTAGAGCCTATACAAATCTTTGAGAACATATGTAAACCAAATATACTGAGTACCACTGGTTTCTGGCTGCTTGGGTCGCACCATTTTGGAACTCCCAACAAAGCGTCTGAGTACCATATACTGTTTACAGGAGTGAAATCGTCAATAAACCCAAGACAGACAAAATACTTTTGCAAAGCCAACGTTTGACCACTATGATTAAATAAAATCCCATGTTTCCCTTCAGAGATTCCTGGTAGGAGTGCAAGATTTGAGTAACTTTCTGCTAGTGCTAAATATATGATGGTTGCTTCCCATCTTTCTCCTCTGCTCCAAATACTGCACAGCAAAGAGCAGAAGACCCTTGGCAAGGCAGAAGCTGCCTAACAGATGCTCAATTGACCAAATGATTTCAGGATCACAAGACAGTTCTGGCAGCTGTCATGGAAAAGGTCCCTGAACTCAAATCATGTAAGCAGTGAGAAAATCAACCTTAAGGAATCCTTAAGGCAATCACACTTCATACACCAATACTTTCAATAATTTTAGTGATCAAAAAACATGAGAGAAATTAGACCAAAACAAAAAAAAAAATTCTAATTCCTTGCTGACTCATCAGTACACAGAACTATGGCAGACCTGAACAAGTTGTTCATAAATCTGTGGTAAAATGATGTGAGAAGTCGGGGGAATGGGGGAGGGGAGGGAAGGAGAGAGAGAAAAAAAAATATACCTGTTCCAAGAGAAAGGACAAGGGAAATTACCAAAAAAATCTTTGTATGTCTGAGGCCAGGCTATTGTTTTAAACAGTTTTCTGTTGTTGATCATATTGTTCCTCACTAACCAAAGTAAAATTAGAAGGTGAAAATTACAGCTCCTTCTTCATGTGTTCAACAGTTGTTGATGGCCACTGGAAAGGCCCCTGCCCTTCCTTGTGAATTGCTGACAGCAGGAAGGAGAAGCTGGAAGGACTGCAGCCTGTACAAAGGAAAAAGCTCTTTCCTCCTTTTTCCTCTCACATTACTGTGCAGAACCAAAAGGCATAAAACAGCACTTGAATAAATGATTTTATTATGCAGGATACAAGAATAGGAAAGGGCTGAGTAAACACATGGAAAGAATAAAATTCCAAAGCTTGGTGTCATTAAGAGGCCCAGACTCCCCATTTCAAGTCTGTGTATCGTTTCCTTTTCTACTGAGGCTAAAGTCAGCACCGTGACTGTCAGTATAGGAAGCTGGAACAGTCACATTACTGGGCAATTGTTTGCAGCAGCAAAGCTGTATCACAGAGGCAGTCAACTTAATGGAAGAAATCTCCCAACCCTTTAAAAATTTGCCAGCTGGCTAACACTGCAACCTTGGGTTCATAGNTTTTTTTTTTTTTTTTTTTTTTTTTTTTTTTTTTTTTTTAATAGGAACTGTATTTATGTGCAGAAAGAAGGAAGGTTCTGATAGTGCAGGATTAAGGTGTGTTTATTTCGTGCCTAATTTCTACCACACAAAGGATTTTGTGTTACTTGTGCAGTCACACAATAGTCTAGAGGGTAATAGAAAACTCCTGAATAGAAGGAAAGAGAATGGTATTGGAACAGGAAGACAATCACCAATTCAAGTGAAATACAAAGGAAGCACTGTGAAGGCCTGGTCTGTAACCTTGACAAAGTTTTACATCATCTATATTTGATTCAACTTCGTGATTTATCTTTCCTCTGAAATGAAATATTTTCAGTAACATTACTTTGAAAAATGAAGTGTATAAAAAAGGGGAGAGGGGGTTCCAAAGTGGTGGTACAATATGCCTCTTCTTTTGTCTTTCAGTACTGTACAGTGTGCAGTCTACAGAGATACTGAAAGTGCCTCTGGCTTTCCTGTTTTGAAGAGGGTAATGTGTCATACAAGAATTGTGCATTGAGTATCTTAAACCTGGTTCAAAACCACATAGACATTAACACACAAGTTGACTTGCAAAATTACAGAATAGAGCAACTCAACAGAATCAATCCAACAGAAATTTTTTTTCTTCATCTAATACAGTTCTTTTGTATATGCACAGTGCAATAATTATAGGAGCAGATTTGTACTATGGCACCACTTCCTCTGAACAGGCATTTTCTGAAGCCACAGTTAGTAAGCCAGAGAGTAAGGTGAGATGTGAAGTAGAAAACAAAAGCAAGATCAGTTAATGTATTTTCGAATGTTTCTGTCACACAGGGATTGTTAGAGCTCCCCTTTCTGCAATTTCTAAAATGATTTATTATCTTCTAGTTATTAATTTGTTGGACTACAAATATTAATAACAAAAATATAATTTTTAACATGTTAGCTCTTGCTTTCTCCATGAGCTTCTGGAGAGAGTGTAAGTGCACGTATGTGCTGCAGGGCTCCTAGCAGAAAGGTTGTCATTCTATGTGCAGAGGATCTATGATTTCCCAGTTGCTGAAGTCTGACCTGAATTCTGCTAGATTTATGGTTTTCTGAATTGGAATCTGGCAGTCAATTTGGATGTGAATTTGCAATGGAAAAGTGGATTCAGGGCTAAATCAACTTCTAGATCAATTAAACACAGTGTGTATCAGTGTGAGGATTTTGTTCTATCTATAGTAAATACAAATACCTACAGAACTCCTGTCAAAGCTAGGATTTCAAAAACAACTGCCCAAGTCCATTTAGAGATGAGACAGGAGCCCTATTTTCTCAGTTCAACAACAGCAATTGCACAGTGATGCTGCAACAGGACTCATATCTTGCTGCCTGTTCTGTCTCTCCTGAGCCTCACTCTCTGCTGCCCTGCCATGGAACACTTTCTGGAAAGAGTACGAGCCTTTGCCTTGTAGCTCTTTTGGATTTAAAGCCACTGCAGTAGCAATAGGGGGATCTGCCCTTCCAATTTGTCTTGTTCATGGAAAAATACCGTTTCCCTTGGTTTACACCTATGGGTGACTGTGAGTTTTGATTTTGTGCTTCAGTGAATATGTAGTCTGGATCTGTTTCATCTGCTAAGTACTTCAAGCTTAAATAAACCCCTGGCAGACCATGTTGTATAGGATTTCTGTGTTCAGTCTGCAGAATCAAATCTCTCTTGTTACGACAAGGTTTGCTGGAAAATCAGAGCTTGAAATGCTTGTACTTTTCTACTACCAAGACATAACACTATGCTGTTGCTAGCATGTTCCTACCTGGAAGCACTGACTACTAGGACAATTGATCTAAAACTTATGCCAAGTTCTGCACTGCAAAATCTTGTTAAGAAAGAAGAACAAGAAGATGGATACAAATGGTTGTTTATCGCAAAGACATGTCCTGCAACTCTTATCCCCATATCTTATTCTCATATCATTATTTATGATTTAATATTAGAGAGTAAGGAACATCTATGGCAAAATTACTTTTGCCCATATCCGAATTGTCTTTGTGGAAAGCAGGGCACAAAAAGAGCAAGGGCAGTCTTGTTCCAGCATGAAGCTGATCCACATTCAGACTCAAGAGCTAGAGTCTTGTAATATTTGGGCCTAAAATCCTTCCCTATCAAGGAAAATCCAGTGATGACATCTCTTCTGAGTCCAGTGTCAGATGTTTTTGGAAGGAAGAATAATTTGAGGAAAAGAAAACTTAAGCCTGATGTGGTTTCATTCACATTTCAGAATATGTTAATATGATTATTTGCAGAAAACCTTGTGATTTGCATCTACTTGTGGAAATGCACAGACACAGGCACCATGTTTTATTTTCTATTATAGATTAATCAAACCTAGTGCAGAAATTATTAGAACTAATCAAGTCTATACTGCAGAAAGCAATGGCTACAGTTATTACACAACACAATCTGTTTTCTGGAGCATTTTCTTATAGATAAGAAGCTAGAAAATAATATTTTGTATTTAGAGCAGAAATAAAAACTCCTAAAAATTTACAGCAGTGCAGGGGTTTTTCCCCTCTGGTTTCATCCCAAGAGTCTGGGATGTGTCCAGTGAAGCACATAGCTGCAGCAGCTGAAGCTATTACTGCACTACTGCTGTCTCATCTCTCCTCTGTTTGCTAAAGGCAAAATTATCTGCCCACAGTTCAGCCACTGTGTCTCATAGCTTTCACACAAATTGACCTCTGTGGGTAGTTTAAGCTCATGTGTGAACAGCAGCAGCAGAGATCCGAGCATTATCCTGCCGCTGCTTCTCAAGGGCAGACATGCAAGGAAATGAGCTGCGACAGCTGTAGCTGAAGGCTCTGCAGCAGGGCGAAGAGCGGCAGTGGGAGACCCCTGGGAAAAGAGCTGCCCACCCCCAGCTGGGCAGTCACTGCCCTGCAGAGCTGGTACAGGAATTGCCCGTGTGAGGCCCAGGAACTGGCTTTGGCTTCAGAGAGCAAAGGTTATCCACTACCTAATATTTAAATAGTTTATGCTTACAGGTAAGTTGTTAAGTCAAGTGGCTTAAGGTGAGTGTCCTCTGTAAAGAGATCTGGGAGAGAGAAAACAGGAGTCCTGAGAAGGAGGGCAGTTCTACAAAAGCTGTGTCTATTCACACAGCTGAACTTCACAAGGAAGAATTCCAATAGAATGAAAGTAATGTGGTTACCAGCAGCTTTTGCTCACAGAAAGCACTGTAGATCTGCAGTGTCACTACTAGCTAGGAGATATTTTTATTAGCTAAGAACTATAGGAAAGGAAAGCCTTGAAATATTTATATTTTTCACACTTGATCAAAAACTTGAATAAACTTGAATGTTCATAAAATCCTGGAATAGTTTAGTCTGGAATTAAACTCTGCAGCAGGCCCACACTCAGAACATAGACAAAGCCAAATTTAAAGTTGGACTCAGCTTGCAGACCAGCTATTAACAATTTCTAGCCAACCTGAAAATCTTTAAACAGCTTTCTCATTCTTTAAATGAGTGTTCACTGTGCGTCATATCTTATGACAAGATGATATCTTATCTCAGCAGAATGAAGAGCCCTGACTTCCTTCAGCAGAGTCCCATGTTTGTCACCACAAGAGAAGAGTCCTGTAAGAGCTACGTTGAGAGAGCACTGTACACACCCATCCCAGCTTTAAAACACAGTGACTTTAAAGACATGCTGAGGTAAACTGCAGTGTGCAGCCCTGCCTGGGACAGACCTCAGCAAGCATCTCTCACAGCACAGCTAAAGCACCTCCTTCACAGGATGACTCACAGCAAACTGAAGTAAAAATATGGCTCCTTTAGCATTTAATTAAAGGTCTTAAAGAGAAAACTATGTTACAGAAAAATGTTTTAAATTAAAAAAAAATACAGTTCTATACCACAGAGAGAAGCAAGAAGGGACCTGCCTCAACAACTTTGGCTGCATCTGCGTTGTTTTCTCTGAAATCACTATGCAAATAGAAACTCATTCTATGCAGTTTATGCTTTCAGCTACCAGGTCAAAAAGTCAATAGAAAAAAAGCCTGTTATGAAAATCTTATTTTCCATTGAGAATTCACTGAGGTTCCTAGGAGAATAACACTATTCAGTGTAGTACAGACGATGGACACACCTGCCCCAGTGTGGAGAAAAAAAAAGCTTCCAAAGTCACGCTTCCATGGCTGACTGAAGACAAACAGCAGGGCGTACAGTGAGACTTCAGCCTCAAAGCAACAAAGTAGATTTGGCACTGTTTGTGAGATCTTACTTTTGGACCAATGTTTTAATCTCAGAAATAAAACATCTTATTTTTAGTGGGCCAGAGTTTGAAAAATAATAATTCAAATGTAAAATGTGTTTTAACATATCTGTGTAAAATTAATTGTATTGCTGGATTTAAAACTTCTAATTTATTTATTTATTTATTATTCAGCAACAAGCTCTAGCTCTTTTAATCTCTCTACCTCTCTGAGAGTTGCTGATAATGGACAATATTTCTGGCTCTCCAGCTGCAATTAAGAGTGTTATTCTTCCCAAAAGAAAGGGAAACATCTGTGTTTGTATCATGTTATGTTAACCACCTAGCAGCTGGATCACAACATTAGGAACATAGACTGGCAACTCTAAAAAACTCTAGAGAATTAGGGCCCAGAGATCATATAATCGTGACAAGAATTTAGAACAGAGCTATATCAACCTAGTTTTTTTAAAAACCCAGGTTTTTAGAGGTGATTGTCCTGGTATCAAAGTACATAAGTTATGGTATGATAAATCAGCTTTACAAGCAAGGCTTTAAAAGAGAAAATAGATATAACTAAACAATACTTCAGAGATTGAAACCACAACGATTTTTTTTTTTTAATAGGTAAATGTAAGTTTACTTAGAGAGCAAATTATTATTTAACTCCTTTCTCCCACAAACCTTAGTTGTCTGGAAAGACAAGTTCTGACAAACCTCCCTGGGAAGCTTTAAGGGGAGTTCAGTTAATTCTCTGCTACCTATCCCATCCTTTAGAAGGAAACATCGCCTGGCCATGGAGAGAAGTTAAATACTTCTTTCCATGTAGTAACATTTGGCCCAGGGGAGGTAACAGCTTAAACTGGCAGCTCTTTTCTTCTTCACTGCCCAGGGTTTGGAACCTGAAGGCTTACAAAGACCACACCTACTCCAGCCAAGACAACCTTGCAGATTATCTTTACCAGAAACTTCATGCTTTGGTAGTCCTGAATGAGTCTGGTTTGATGGCTCATAGGGCAGAGTGTGAGCACTGATGATTATACTGATGCTTTGATGTTTTCTGTCTCATGTCAGCAAGGTTCACAAGGCCCTTGAAAAGTAGTTTGGTATTTAAACCGCTTGTACTTATGCTTTCTGATGTTTCATTTCCTGTAACTGTGACCTTAATGGCTATTTTTAACTTATTTTAATAATTATCACTCATTAATTACAACCTTCTCATCTCAGTTTTGATGGAATTCTTGGAAAGCTATTTCTTAAGAAATAAACACATTTTAATGTCCTTAAATGAAAGTTTAGTTCAGAATAATGCCCAGAAGCTTGGTGGCACAGTGTATTATGCCAAATAAAATAACATAAATTTGATTTTTTTCTATTTTGTCATTGCCCGAGAGAGTCCTGAAAATTCCTTATGGAAGACCTGCGGAATAACCTATATAACATCATTTTCTGTTTCAGTAAAACAATCCCTCTGCCCACTCCCTGGAAGCACATTCAGAGCACAGATCTCCTCCCTGTAGTTGAAAAGCAACATGCTGCACAGCCCTTGTCCTAAAAGCAGTTTATTCCTTCCTGAGCAAGCAACTACCAGGCACACAGCTCTGCCTATCCTGTAGAAGTATTTGCACTGTAAATAGAGACAAATGGCTCTATCAGATGCACAGCTGGAGAGATCCTGCCTGCTGTGTGCACCCCAGAGAGTGTGAGGGTGTCCAGGCTCAATGTAGGACTGTATGAATACCTGAAAGAATGGGATATGTCAAAATAGTGACTGCATATGAAATGAAATTCTTACTTTTGGTAAAGCTGCAGGGAAAAAATAGTTCCACTACCAGTTAAAAAGGGAAGGCATTTCAAGGCAATGTCTTTGATACTTTTTCTTTCTTTCTTTTCCACCATAATTAATGATTAGACTGAACCAAAGCACCACAAATCTGTTTCCTATCTCTTCCTCCTCTTATAAACTAAAAAAAAGAAGAATGTTTATAGGTCTGACAACTACAGAAAGCTGTATATTTATTTTGTTCACTGGGAATTTTATACACTACAGCAACACAGAATTGTGCAAGGGTTAGTAGGAAATACTGCTATTATTTTGAAAACATACATTGAGATATTATTAGAAAGGGTTATAAGCCATGTTTCTGCTTTGATGCTAAAAATAAATTAGACTAACAGGAATTTCTGCTGTGAATAATTTCTCTGATTATCTTTACATTCAAGCACTTATCCATTTTTTTCCACTATAAAAATATTTATATTATTCATCATCATATAGGCTGGAATAAAGATATTTAATACATATTGCTCTTTTCCCAGCACAACTAACTTGCAGGCAGTATGTGAGGCAGGTCAGCTCAGACACATCCATTTACTTCTCCTTTGGAATGTCCCACAGGGTCAGATAGTCAGTACACAGAGGAAAATAGTTTGTGGGTGTGATTTAACATTTGTAAACCCAGTGCTCTCATCTGTCTGAATTGTTCTCATGTTTTAAATGCTTTTATGTGTATTGCAGCAGCACTCAGCAGCCCCAGATACACACCAGGACAAAGTGCTACACCTGTACATACCAGCCAGCTGCCCTGGTTTCAAAGATTAAGCCTGGAGCTTGTCTTCTAGATAAGCATTAGATCGCTTTCCATCATCCCATACATAGTGATGTTAAGTCTCACCAATTACAGCTAAAAGTTCCAGGGAAGTCTATTTTCAGGATACCTCCTCAACCTAGAGGTAGGACTTGGACTTATTGTTCCCGGGCCCAGTCTAACATCAGATCAAATCAATACATGGTTTTGTGAAAACTGATCTAGTTTCACAAAACTAACCAGTACAGTACTTAAATATACTATTTCTAGCAGCTATTTCTCACAATGCGATTAAACAGCTGATGGATACTCACAAAATACCCCAAATATTCAAGGAATTAGCTGCTATGAATATCAAGAAAGTTATCCCTGTGCTCCAGGGAAGGTAGTCAAAGAGCACAAGAGAAAGACCAGCTTCTTTGACATAAAGTTGCTTTCAAGCACTTCAGAAAGTCATAGGGGCACTATCATGAGGAAGATAACAATGAACATTTTCCAACACCTTTACCATTTTTACAACTGTAACACTTCCAAATGTGGAAATGTTGCAGCACTGCTGTCCAAAATCCTGCTGTCCAAAAATTGCACAGTCTGTCTGACTGCTTTATTTGGCTTTTTATAGAGCAAAAACAAAGCATAGATAATCTAAAGTAACTTTCCCCCAATGCCTAAAAGGTATCACTGTCTAGGCTCCAGGCCAGATGTCATCATATGGTGCAAATGCTCTTGGTCACACAGACTATTTCCTGCTGAGATCCAAATCCACTTTCCTAACCTTTCATACCTGTGTTATCCTCCTGTGCCTACACACATATAATTTAAAATCAGATCACATAGTTATGACAATCAGGGGACTTCAGTCCAGTCTGGTAACTGAACCTTTGACACCATTTCTAAACTTAAACACATAGAAGAAAAAGACAACAAAGGAGATGAAGGCATGGCTAGAGCTCACTGAGTATCCTTTGAGACAAAGAGACAGTATAAAGAATAGTCAGTATCTAAAGCCATGTACAGAAGTGTCTCAGGATTGTTTTCCAGATTGGCATTGTGACTACATTTCAGAAGTTTTACTTGCCACCTGCAAAATCTCCATTGCCTTTCAAAGTCAAACCCACCTACTGCATCTATATCCAAGACTGACCTTAAACTGTCCAGCTCTTGGCAATACAGGTCTTCCATACTTCCAGGTTCCTTTGAAATAGACCTCTTCTTTCCACCATGAAGTAGGAACCACAGATCCAGAGAGGTTTGGGCTTGGGTTTTTGGTTTTTATGTAGGGGGTGTTTGTTTGGGTTTTTTCCCCAAGATTTGTTCATAGTATTGCCATTGAAAATACCTCTTTTATAAATGTGATTCTGACCATTTCCTAATCACTCTAATTAATTACACAAATGTAAAAAGGATAAATTATACTTTGATTGAAACAGTTTGATCTATAAATGGACGCATCTCATATGATTCAAACACAATCTTCTGCTTAAAAGGTAGATTTTAATAGTCAGATAAAATATATTAACTATAGTGTAAACTACTAGGAGCTTAATCAAGTGCTGTTAAGGATGAGATTTCCAGTATGGACACTCAGCCTATGAAATGTATGAAATGTCTGTTTTTCTTAGCATACAGACACGTGAAATAATAGGATCATGTGAAACCCATTGACACATCTAATCTCCTTCTGTGTGCTTTAAAATTAGCAAAATACTGCAGTTTTAATGTCAGTGAAGATTTGATTAGCATTTTGCTTGGAACTCTGGTTACTTTTCAATACCTTTTCTAAACACTTCTGTCATTCTGCACTCAGGAAAAAAATACTGTACATCCTATACTATATATGAACAGAAGAACCTGTGCCTAAAATATATTTGTACAGGCCCAAAGATGACATATTGCCCACCAAGACTGCAGAACATCATCTACTTTCTTTTTTGTAAAATGGGAAACTTGACCAGTTTAAAAGAAGTGCCCTTCTGCTGTGACAGGGCATGCATTTCTTACAGCATCTGCAGAATACCCATAAACTCCTCTTTACTATCTAATCTTGTTCCACTTTAAAATAATGGAAATAAAATACATATAGAGAATATATATAGATTTGGAAGTCTCTTGGTATGCATATAAAAATTTATGTAACTTCCCTTATTTATGGGTGCACAAGCACTACAAGTTCTCAAAATCAACAGCAAATTCAAAAACTTTTAAAATTAATAAACACCAGATGATGTATTGGTCACTAATATTTAATTTAAAGCTGTAGTATGGTCACTGCCTTAAATGCTGTGAAATTTTCATAGTAAGCTATATAAAGCTGATGAGAAACATTATATAAATATGTAGCAATATTCTGCATTAATTATTCTCTTACTCTGTTTTAATTTTGATGTCACAGCAAAACTACTTTGAGAAAAAGTATATCACTGCAAGTTTTGTTTATTATGATTGATTTGGGAAACTAGGCCCCCTAGAGAACTTGTGGGCCTAAGAATATTTTTCAGAACACAGAACTGTCAAGTGAAATGATAGCTATTAATTAAATATAATGAAACTCACACTGTAATTTTAATAGTTACACACTAATAACTAAAATACAACTATTAAGATAGAAATCCCAAACCAAATTTTTTCCCATTTTTCATAATTACTGAAATAGTTTCAACTCCAATAGGAATTTTCCATGCATTTCCAACAGGTGAAGTATTACTTATTACCTTAACAAACTTAACAAGTTTAACATTACTTAGGTTAAGCCTAGCAAACTTTGGAAGCAAAAATAAATAATCTTTAAAGTCCTTTTATAAAACGAGATTGCTGAAAATTAAAAAAAAAAAAAAAAAAAGGAAAAAAAAAAAAAAAAGCCAAACAAACAGCATAGCTCAAAGCACAGGCAGACTGAGCAGGCACTAAAAGCATGTGCACAAAGCTTCAATTACGCATCTCTTGTGACTGAGCTATAGAATTTGTCTATTTTCCTAGAAACATGCTTTTCCAAAACTTTGAAGGACCTAAATTATATCTGAGAACTCAACAACCTCGTTTTCAAACCAGATGAAATCAACAACACTTAAAACTGACTTGAGATCACCCACACACAGTGTGAATTTTTAACATATCTTTCTTTGACCATATAAATTTAGTAAGCTTGGAGTTTTTCTGGCTTCAGAAAAGTACTCAAAAATGTGTAGGATAAGGTGAAATTTTGCAAGAGGATTACAAAAGAACCTTTCTTTTTATGATTTCTCACAATTTCTGGTGTCAAATTTTTTTCGCACTGGCCATGAAGAGTGTTGCAATCATACCACTCTCTTTCTTCTGTCCTATCATCTTCAATTTTCCACCCTCTGTAGTGTATCTATTTCAGGCAGGTACTTTCTTTTCCTCTTTCTTCCTGAACAGTGTTTAACTCACTAGGAGTAAGTCTGTGAATGAGTTTTCCAATGTTACTGCAATATAAAATTATTATAATAGCTCTTTGCACTTTCTGATTTAGTCCACTCTGAACACAGACAAGTAGCTATTAACCCAGATAAACTGACCAGGAGTTCCCTTATTGAACTGTACACAGTCATTGGCTGCCAAAGACAGCATGTTTTGGTGTCCAACATGGGGTATCCAACACTTCACTTCATTTGTTCCTGACTTTGTAGCTCGCTGTGGCAGCAGATGGCTTTGGTGAAGTTATTAACTAGAAAGCGATATGCTAAATATGCAAGACTTGTCATCTTTGCCATCCAAGCTATTCTGCAGCTCTACAAGCAACCAAAAATATAAACAAACACATAGGCAATGGCTAGCTAATTTAAGAAATACCCAGTCTTCCTCAAACTGCAGGGAGTCAAGTAACATCCCCCTTTTCCTCTGGAAAGAATCCTCCAGCAGACTCCAAACCACAGCACATGGTCCCACAGCAGCTGTTGCTGCTACAAGGCTCTCACAGGCAAAATTCACCAAATTTCTTGCCCCTACATTTCTGGATGTGCCAAGAAGTTCAATACCACAGTCTTGATTATCCTGGGTCAAAAATCCCCAAGCCTGTTTTGCTTATTTTCTAATATCTATTTCTTATCTTCAGTTACTGAATAAAAACAAAACACAAAAAACCCACGAAAAAAATCTTATTCAGGTGGAAGATGTGCTTTTCTCTAACATACTTTAACTCATAGAAATATTATTTACCATATCAATTCCATTCAGTCATGAAATAGCAGCTGCTTCATCTTTAGAGACACAAACAGCCTTACTGAGCATAGTTTTTGTTTGATACATGTTTGTTTTGTTTTGCATGATACAATAGATGGTGCAGAATCTGGCATAATACTGATCTCAGGTGATTTCACATCAGGAAAAATGCATTAGGTAGAGGCCTCAAATACAAAGTACTAAAGGCATAGCAGTAAAAATGTATTATCATAATTGATGCATGGTTTCTGGGCAAAACCCCAATGAACAGGGTATTTAACACTAATGTTTGCATGCCTTTTGTCTTTTTATTCTGCTTGTGACTGCCGAGAAAAACTGCAGCCCTTATATGGAAAAAAACTCAGAGGAATTGCTCAAAGCAAGAGTACAATAATTACTGGTCTCTCCGACAGCAGCAATATGTGTGAGACAAACCTAAAACTCTTCCCCTGCTGTAGCCAGTAGGAAAAAATATTTCTACTCTTGGCATTTCACCTATTTCATGACTTTGCTTGTTCCTGCTGTATCCTGGACAAAAACATTGACTTTTGTAAGTCCTTCTTGCTTCTCTACTCTTTAGAAATAATTTTTAAAATTAGTAACGGTGAAATCAAGCAAGTTCTATTTGGCAGCCATACAAGTATTAATCCTGTTATCTAAAAGGCAGGTCTCTGGCATATAAACAAGTTAAGAGCACAGATGCCAGAATTCTTACTAATATCTGTTATGACTGATAGAGGGAAACCTTCACTCTTTTGTACTTGTAGTTTACAGGGTCATCCATAGCACTAGTATAAAACAGGTTTTCCAAAGCAGTCTGTAATTCATAATCAGTTTCTAAATGCATGATTTTCATTATACAGAAGCCACATTTTGCAGATATGTGATTCTGTGACTTAAAAAACAAGTGACCTAACATCAGCTGAGAGGTATCTGAGAACAGATGCCACCTTCAGCAACAACCCTGAAACAGGATTCCAATCCTGGAAACAGGATATCAGGTTTCTGCTCCCTGCCATTCTGCACCACCAATCCCTATGATAAGTCACTTGAATCAGGTGTAGAAAGTCCTTATCTATCTATTATGAGCACTTGGATAGTAGCACACTAGCATTTGCTGCAACGCCCCAATAGGTTTCTAGCCCTGTCCTGCAAAAGTCAGCCACTGACTTCTGTTAGGGTGGAGGAAGAGCCCACACACCAGAGAACATGTTCTGCAAGGGCAGTCCTAACCAAGAGGAAGCTTATTTTGAAGCTAGATAGAAGGTTTTAATAAGGACAGATGACAATTAATGCTTAAAAAACCTACGCACTTCTATGGTGATCTTACTGAACGATGCATTCAAAGGTGACTGTACCATACACATAGTGATTTGTTCTCTTCCCTCTTTAAATATTCATAGAGCTGGGCACTTACAAGCGCACACATATAGATGCAAAAAGACTGTTTTCTGGTCTCTGAGACAGAAAGAACAGTACTGCAGTATGTCCCCTGGGACCAAAGTACCTGAACCTGTAGGTACTTCTGATCAGCACAAGGAGTCACAGAACGAGCCAGGCCAGAAGGAACCACAGTGGGTCACCAATATCCCTGCTAGAGCACATGGCACGAGATTGCATCCAGATGGTTCTAGAAGTCCCTTCTGAGCAATTGCATACTTTATGACAGCATAAAGCAATTACAGCCCTTGTTTTTATGCAGATTAAAATCTAACCTCCAGGTGATCCCTCATGGAAATATTTCTGTAGGGGTTACTTCTGGATTTTCTGCAGTTGCAAACAGCATTACTCTCCTACACCACCTAGTTAATAAATTTAGTAAGCAAATTGCACTAGCAGCACAGATGCAAAGTTCACTGTTCCTCAGTTTGAAAGGAAATATGATTGTCTTTAAAAAGAAAAAAGTGTTCCTAGGGCTGCTCCCATATAAGCAAGTACGTTAAACACTGTATTAGAGCCAAGGTTTTGCATGTGCTGTAATCTTGAAAAATTGTGTATATATAACCATATATTTGATTATTCTTCACACCTACGGTCTGTTGAGTACATGGTCCTTTTTGGACAGCTATTTATTAACTGCAGTCTCTACCCAATACAGATAAACACAGCCAAAGTACTTTTAAACACATAGGTCCTCACAGCACAGAGCACCATGCAAAAAGCATTCAGCTCTATACAAGCACAGTGAGCTCCCAAGTGCTTTTGCCGAGGTCACATAGAACTGCACCGATCAGAGCTCGATGCAGAACCTGTCCTACACAAACAGTTCATTACTCACATTGCACTGTCCCATGGCTGCAGCAGCAGGCGAGACAAGACACCAATTGACGTAAGACGTAGACAAGTACTATGTGCTCAGAACACATTAAGGCTGTGTAAAGACCAAAATTGCTGGCGTACAGTTGTCACTATTCCGCCCTGCACAAATGGGCTAAGATGTTTATAGGCTCTTTGCTTTTTCCACAAGGCAGATAACAAAACAAGTTATGCTACTCATATATTTAGATCCTAGGCGTGTGCTTCTTTTTGTGTTTTAGCTTTGGGAACCGACAAACAGCTGTAGCAGCCTTTAGCAGGAAGTTTGCTGAATTCCAGTCATACTTATTTCACAGTTGTGCTTCCAAACCCTGCGCTACTCTCACAGCTTTACTTACACTGCTGCAAATGGCAGCCCTTCCAATGGACAGCTCTCACTGCTGGGGCACAGTTTTTCTCTTTGGACCACTTCCCTACTTTGTAGCTGTAAGAGTGTGTGAAAGACTAAACAAGAGAAAAATTGCCATAACAGCAGAGACTTTCGTTCATTTAGGTCATTAGGAAATGGTGTAATTTGTTCAACAGAAGCATGAATTTTGTACATTTAACACCACAATTTCCTAAGAGAATGGATTAGTTGCCAGATTGAGGATAGATATTCATGCTCTTTATGAAAGTACATAGAAGTAATGAGAAATAGTAATGCTAACATCCCATTTACCCCTTACATTACTGGAAGTCTAAGCTCAACACATGCACAGAATGCTATATCTTGACATACTGGAAACTGCAGAAATATTTAAAGAAACTGATGATTTTGCCTTTTTCCCTATCTCAAAGAACTGAATTGCATTACAAGTTGAACAAACTGTTATCCATAATTAAATTCTTTCATTAAAGACACATTGAATTTAAGTCTGTCCATTCCACAAAATACATAAAATAATCGATGTAGAGTAACTTTGATGTTTCTTGTTTCCATGGTTACAACTATTTGATTTAAAATAACGTTATAATTTGTTATATAAGAAAATACAAGTCTGTGTGCAGTACAACAGCATCCTGGTCAACCCCTGGAGAAACACTACCACCATCATACACTGCAGGAAGAAAACCCCCAGCAGTAAAAAAATTCCATTCTCACAGCTCTAAGAGGGGTAAATGGCTGTTTGGCTTTTCACAAACTACTGAAAATCCTGAGCTAATTACTATTCATTAACAAGAAAAACAAAAGTTAAATTGGGATCAGTGTTGGGTATGTACTATATTTTAAAAACTACTGGCTAAAAACAACCTGGTGAAGTATGCTGAAAGATCCTAGGAATATTTTATTACTTCTTTTCTTGAATGGTATTTTCCAGTCCCCATGCATAGGTGCTGATGTTAAAAATTTATACATGGCTTTGATTTGCAAGTACATCTTTTACCCTGTAGTCATCAAAAAACAGACTTGTAAATATGCAAGTAGTGTAAATAATGATATATTGATAGAAGTAGTGAATTTTTACTTCTCCAGAGGAGTATGCTGAGCTTCCCAGAAAAGTCTGCTTGAAATGTCCTAGGAAAAGAACCTAGACTAGTTAAAGTTTAGTGATTCGACAACTCCAGAGAATATTTAAATTATGGATGGGGTTTGGATTAGTTGCTTTGATCATTTTGATATTTATATAATTCATTTATTTGGATCTAAAATGTAACTCAATAGCATCAATAAATTTCATGACAGTATAAGATTCTCAACAGAAAATCTTCTTTCCAAATCAAAAACTAGTAAAAAGATGACTAACTTCCTAAAAAAATCCTGAATATGAAACTATTGTAAAAAGAATATTTTTTCAATGCTCAAACCTTTGCACAAATCCTGACAGACTTTACTTCAGCTTGTACATCTTGGTGCAGCCCCCAAGCCCGTGGAGATGGGGCATGACAACCAATATCTTTGATGGGAAACATGGCTGTCAGGGCAAATGATGGCCAATCTGCCTAGCGATCACAGCTGTACTTCAGCCAGGTGGTCAATCTAAAATTAATATTTTTCAAAGACAGAAGGGAGAAGAGACAAATCCAGTAGCAGGAAAGGGAAGTCCATACAGAAGCACAAGGCTTCATGTCCCAACAACAAAAGGTCTTAAGGGGGAGTAGAAAGAAAAGCTAAATATATAGAGAGATTCTTCTCTCACATGGAATAAAATCCTGCAAGCACGTAACACAGTTCTCATTTACTAGAGCTATTTCTGAGCAAAAAAAGAGAGCAAGCCAAGCCTTGCTAAGACATTCCGGTGTAGCAGGGTTCTACATCACACTACAGCTTTTCAAGCACTCTCCAAACTCCTTTGGAAGAGACTCAAACAAGTCCCAAGGGTTTTTCTGGCACCCCAGTCTAGGAGCAGCTCAGTCTGGGGTGAGTTCTGCCCTACCATGAAGGCAGGTGCTGCCCTCCCTGCGTGCCCAGACACGGGCTGCCACCACCCCAACATACACGGAGATGTACCAGAGAAGGAACCATCACTTCTAGGAAGACAAGTTGGAGTAGTAATCATTTCAGATACAGTTCCCTAGTGCTGTTCTCTGCAGAATCACTGCAGATTCACTGGAGATTTCTGTACTGGCATGAGGAAGGACAAAATAAGCAAAGCCATCTAGTCCAGCAAACAAAATATTGTCTGAATTTTGGTAATGAGTTGTTTATTTCCTCAGAATTGTAGTTGAAAGATACTGGCATAACATAATACTGAGACATTATAGCATTATATGCCATATTTAAATCAGGTTCATCCCATGAGATTAATGAAGGTAATGTTACAAAACACTATGAAGTTCAATTTTAAATGTGAGGAGAAATTGAATGACTCATCTATGATCCCATACACAATGAAAGCACATTAAAACATTGTCACTTTAAAGCTCCAGCAAAAGAGTATTTTACTGCAGCTCAGCTCAGTTCCAAAAAAAGTCAAAATAACAAAGAATATAGTACATAACCAGAGGGTTTTTTCCTCATTTTTCACATCACTATAATAGCACTTTCACAAGAGTTCAAATTAGATTTGGTTTGAGATATTTTAATACTGTTTCAGATCAGATACAGAAAACAGAGAAGTTCATACATTTTGCAAACACCTACCACATTACCAGTTAGCAGGAGCACATTGACTTGGTTGCCTTGGGAACATTTACTGGCTGTGACACTTTTGAAGAATTTTTGTTTGTTTGCTTTATAATTTTTTTGCCTAACCACCCCTTTGAAAGCTTTGTGAAATTCAGGAATGGTCAGGCATTTTTTCAAAAAATATGTTCCTGAAGTAGTCACATGTAGGGGCTGGTGAGGGGGAGAGGCAGCACAGTCAGGGTGGGCTTTCTGCCAGTAACACAGTGCTGAGGTTATTTCCTTATGAATTTACATTTCAAACAGTATGACATGATCCTTTTCTTTGGATAAATTTCCTAGAAATAACACCTTCCCAACTGTGAGCTGTACATTCTGTACATCTCAGTACTTCTACTCATTTGATGACTCTTAAAAATTTACATTTTGTGTTTTTCCCAAATATTGATTCTTGGGAGAATTCACAATAGACTAAAATTTCATGAGATATCTTGGGAGAAAATATGTTCTGTCCAATGTTTTCTTGAGGGTCCAAATCTATAGAAAGCAACAATCCTATTGAACTGTTGCATGAATATATACAAATGCCAAATAAATGCCTATGCAAATTCTTGGTTCCTCTGAAGGCAAAACGTTTACAACAGTTTCTGAAATATGGGAGTCTGAAATATAGGTTTCAAGTATTATTTTCAAATAGCAGTGAGACAGAGTGTCAAAGTTTTGAATTCAAAGAACATGGTACAAAGGCCATGGGACCCAACTTATTTTAGTTGGGCATATATATGTTTAAGCAAAGAGTTTGTTGATTTTTAGGTTTCTAAAGTAATATGAAATAGGAATTTACTTCAAGCTGGTAAATTGCACTTCTCAACAGTATTCATCAGTTTCCTTGGAATGCATCTAGAGCAAATTTCATCATTGTGAATTTGCCCCATTGAGTTAACCTTTTAATTTTTCTCGACCAATGAAACCCTAGGCTCCCTTAACCAAAGCAAACATCATGATCAAGGTGTACACCTGTGTAAACATAGCTCAGCCTCCTCCTGTGCTGAGGTTTTTCTGCTGTAATGATTGACTGAAAAATTTTGTTTCTTTATAGCTACTCTAAAGTCTGTTGTAAAATGTATTTCTGAAGTGAGTAGCAACACTAGCTGTGTCTGGAGATTGACCACCAGCATGGTAGACTTAATTGTTTCTCCTGAATTGAAAGGAAACAATAGTATATAATAGAAATTTAAGAACAAAGGGTGCTAATACTCCAATTCTCTATTATGTGTGTGCCTTTATAAATATAGATTCCACAACATGATTAAAGACAACCTAAAATATAAGGGAGTACAGCTTATTAAACAAGTATATTTTGTCTGTACTTGAGCTAAATGGAAGCCTTTGATTTTGCTTAATGACAAATCACTTTTAACTGAGAACAAAGAAGTCCAGTCATAATTACCATTTGGACATCGGTGATTTGTTTTAGTAGCTCTTCTCAAAGACCAAAAAAAAAAAAAAAAAAAAAANAAGAGCACCTGCAGCCTCTTGCAAGGTGCTTCTATATGTGATTTTATTTGTCATCTTTTTAAAAGTCACTTCAGGTACTGCAGGTAAATGTCCCTTTACTGATTCTTAAGAAATAGCAGGAAAGTCTGTATAAAATTTATTTATGAACCAGTAGATTTAATCAATGCTGAAAATTCAGCTATTCTTTATAAAGCAGTTAAACCAAACAAATAATGATTTTTACTGAATAAAAATGGTATGTTTATTTCCCCTTACATATTTTAGAGTATGAGAATACCTGATATAAAATACAGCCCCTTAACTTGGGAGCTATGATAGAAGTTGACTTTATAATAGGCTTCTTTCAGACAACTGAAGAATGACAAGGACGGATACCAAAGGGAGTCTAAACTGCCCTAACTTTGCTGATAAAATCCTAGAGGATATTGTAAAGTCAAGAGAGCTCCTTTTTAGCTTTCTTGTCCAGAAGAAAAACCATGAAGGCTAGCAAACTAGCCTTGTTGTCTTGAAGAACTACTATAATTTGGGATACTTTGAAGTATTTCCAAATGTGTACAGTGAATTTCAAGGGAGAAAAGTTAACACACACTGCCTGATAGAATAAATATTGCACAATGTATGAAGATGAACCTATGTAGACTTTCTACCATGCAGTTGTGCTAAGGTGTTATATAAAGCACTTTTATTAAATCAACATTTAATATCTTACTTCTCTGTCAGACAGCCAGTCATGCAGATTTTTCTCTTCCCTGCCTTTGAAGCTTGACTGATGAGTGAAGTAAATCCAAGTTTCTTGGTTTTCTCATTTTCCTGTGCCAAAATGCATTTCTCTCAGAAAACTACAAAAGCCTTTTGATTTGATTCTACTCAAATATGTTACTTTCATTTTAGTCTTTCCCATGACCGATATACAGCAGAAAAACAGAGACAATTCTAACAAAATCTATTAAAATAAATACCCCAAACACAAAATTCTTTCCATGGAATTCTTCAAAGAAGTAGCACCAGTGCTATCTTGTGGAGAACATGAAGTTTACGAAAGATCAAGATGTCACATTCCCTGAACACATTTGAATAAATTCCTTTAAGAGCAGAATTTACTTCTGGTCTACAGTGCCAGCAGTACCATTAGAGAAATGGAAAAAGAGAATGGATGAGTGAAAGGGCTGTGCTCCTCTTGCCTAATGTTTATGGTGTAAAAGTTTGTTATTTAGTCTGTGTTACTCATATAATCTCCCTTTATTGTCAGTGGAAAACAATATACCTCTGAATAAATTCATATTTAAAACTACTGTAGAATAAAGCCCAACTCTCTTTTCAGTGCTGAAGAGTGTTTCTGTCTAAAAATTTCTGGCTGCCTAAAATCAGGATGTGTTTCACAGGGGGACATTGGGGTTTTTTGAGTGAATCCCACCCAAAATCCACAAAGCTCTGTACATGTCCCTGAAATTTCAGGACCTGGACAATATAATTTGCCAGTCCTTTTTGTTCATTTGCTCTACTGACTTGTTTGCCAAAACGTTCACCTTGCATCAAAATAAAAGCCTTTAGACAAAACACCCAGGTATATTTTGGCCAGCAGGTTGTTCAGCAAGCTGATGCATTGGGGTTTTCTCACTTAGGGCTCTGACACAGAGGATCTCTGACTTACTGCTTGCCCTTCCCTTCCATGCAGAAAGTCTGAGAGTTTGAAAGAAGTCTAAGCTCCAGGTTACAGAAAAGTAGGGCAATGTTTTCTAAATTAGATGCCAGAATTAGCAGAAGGCGCTTCTACATGGAAAAGGCACAGCATGAGCTAAGCTACTTTCAGAAACTTGCCCCCCACTGTGCTTTACAGCACTGCGTGTGCAATGCCTGGTCAATTTTGGGAAGCCTCTGGGCTGCCATGTGCCGGCTGACAATGAAGCAGAAGATTAATTCAAGAACTCCAGGTTAGACTCCATTCACATGTGCGTTTACTGCCACCCTCCCAGAGAATACCTCTGTTAGACATTTCATATGGGAGTAGTGAGGTGATGGACATGCTCTCCTAGTATTTCAGCTGTTCTCCGTACATTAGGTCAAGTGAGGCATCCCGTAATTTGAATGTTTACTCAGTCTGCTTCCACTCCCAGAGACTCAAGTAACTTCAGTTACCTAGTGTCTGCTCCAGTCCTGCTCACTTTTGCTATTCAACCAGTTTAAAAGAGGCAGGAAAGGGAGGTTTCTTGAGCAGTTCTTCCTAAGCATCTCAGAGTGATCTGCTTGAATTTTAAAGAGCAATTCCAAAGCAGGCACTCAGAAGCATAAAAGAATCATTACATAAGATCATCACTCAAACTTTCTTGTCCTAAGTAAGCACATGGAAAAAATCTTGGCTCTCCAGCACTACCCATCTGTGACAACAGCACATTCTATGTAGCTGAGCCAATCAATCAGAAAATCCAGAACACTACTAATCATCTATTCCCAAGAGAGGGACAAGTATCAGATTATGTCAAAATGTTGGCTTTGTTGTGGGAATGTGACCTAATTCTGCAATATTCTCTTGCCTAAAGTTCAACTGAGTTCCAAGAAAATGGTGAATAACTGTGTTTTTGTGTTTTTTTTCTCAACTATCCTCCTGCCTAATTAGAGGAGAATATGAAAAAAACTGTAATCTGACACTCTGATTGTGCTTTTAAGAGAAAGTTAAACTCCAGAACAAGCCTTCAAAAATAAGTGGTGGAGGGGAGCGGATAGGATGGCAACTATAGATTCACATAAAATCAATATATAACAAGCATCTATCCCATCATAAGCTTTATAGGTGCTGTGTACAGGTGTTTCTCCTATCCACTACTTTCTACAATAAACGCATTTCCTGAGTTTGATTTCATATTAAAACATTCTAATCCATGGGGAGAATCTACTTGCCTGAAGGTACTAGCAAAAGAGAGTAAGAGAGACTCAATACTGTCAAAACTTGCACAGTCCTGCTAACACACAGGGAAAGTCCAGCTGTCTCTTTCCCAACAACAAAGTTGTGGATAGTCTCAAACTGCCTCTGGCAACAAATTTGCTACATGCATATATGTATACTACCACAGTATAGAAAACTCAGTTTGAGCTAGGAGAATGAAAATACATTCGTTTTGAGGCTTGATATAGCAAAACATTATTTTGAAATATAGTTCGACAGTGCAAGTTGAAAACCAATGTAACACCAAGTTCTAAATTAAAAAAAAAAAAAAAAAAAAAAAAAAAAAAAAA
>VWZN01022036.1:293860-318943 GCA_013396955.1 Regulus satrapa | reverse complement strand
AAAAAAAAACAAAAAAAAAAACAAAACCAACTGATCACATTATAAACGGAGTCTGGTAAAAAGGTACTGATCAGTACCAGAGTGATTTGGGAACTTCTCATGGTCCAGACTATAACTTCAGCATAGCATTGATTTTCAAACTAGAATAGCCACCATAAGATATTTTTATTTTAAAATAATCCATATAAAAACAGAGAAGAATACATGCAGGTGTGAACCCCTCCAAGGCAGCGCAGATACTGCCATTGCTTTTACTGAAGTGTTTAATCTTCCTTCAGATCAAGGAAATTTCTGCTAAGTGCTTTTTATGCCATCAAACTAAGTGTAGACAAAGGCAGCTCTTCTCAGCTGCACCTTTTGGAGGCATTGGTGACACCAGTCACCCAGAAGCTCTGCTCAGAGTGAGCTTGAACAGCCTGTGGTTGGCGACCCCTTCATTTCACAGAGTTCATAGTGCAGACACATGCATGCAATGGCACTTTCTTCAGAATGAATTTCTTCATCTACTTCATATTAAAAGCCATATTTTTGGAGAAAGATAATATGCTTATGTTTGATGAATAAAGTTTAGTAACACAACATAAATTAGCAGTGCATACTCTGTCATGGAGTACACAGATTTTTACAATCTGAAATTAGAGACTTTATTCAGACTTCCACAATCTTGAAAAAGCACCTGCTTATCAGCACACACTCTGCAGCATACTGTAAGGGCTCTGATACAGCACAATAAAGATAATCTCATTATAGGAACTATTAATTATGAATTTGCAGTACCAGATTAAATCTGGAGGGGCAATTTGGAAATGAGATGCTTACTAAATGTGGTTAACTTTTTTTTAGTTTTCCCTGAAGACTTACTACAGCTGAATGCATCACTGTCACTCATTTCTGAGAGTGAAACATGAGAAGAAAATCTTGCTTTCTACTTTTCAGAGTGACTCTCATATGCATGTATTGCACTTCCTCATCTTAAAAAATGTCTTTTCAATGCAGGCATTTCTCATGTGAGATAACCAATTTCATAAACATTCAGTTCTATAGACCAAAAAAAGGAGTACTTCTGCACACCATAGAATGATTAAAACTTTGGTCTTAGCTACAAAGAATGTGATGCTTTACTTCCTTTTCATTTGCCACCATCTAATAACTTGTATGTAAAATTTAACAGAAACATGGAAAACATCAGAAGTGTACTCTGTGTTAAACAGTTATATCTACACTAAATATCTCACAATAAATATTTTAATGTAATGCACACATTCCTATTGCCTTATTTTGAACATTTTTTCTGAATTTTATGGGCAAAAATAAATGCTACACTTTTTGAAGGTCTGCCAATATTAGCTCTCAACTCATCTGCAGCTTAGAAGGTTCTCTACTACAAGCTTTGGTCACTATTATGCAAAATTGAAATAGCTTGTTTCTGGGATTCAATGCTTTAACACAAGCACATGTGCACCAACAATAGCACACAGCCATGCCAGCAAGTCTGCACAAGTTTACTCTAGGACAAAGAACTACACTGCAGTCAAATCAACTCAAGAAGTTTGAGACATACACAAAGCAAAAACAAAAGGTTACCCTATTAAAAATACATTCTTGCTCATCCACCTGGTTGTATTTTTCAGTAAATAGCCTCCATTTCCCAAAACACAAGTTCAAGAGGACTAAAAAGCCGCTGCCAGTTGCTTCAAAGGATTTTTTTTCAGTAGGAACCAGATTGTTCCAAAATCACTAAACTCCACAACCCAATCCAAAACCCACAACAAAGTTTTACAATTTAGTCCTGCATGCATTATTTCTCTCTTAGAGTAGAAACCAAAATGTTGCCTTTTTATTGCTACATCTTCACCCTTGTGAGAACAAAATTCTACATCACAAGGGAGAATAAGGGCTGAATAATATCCAAAATCCAGATGCCATGTGAACAAAATAGTAATTACTGAAACATCACAGCATTTAGTTATTTATAGACTCTATTCAGAATCCACCACTAGCAAGACAGCACATGCTACAACATTCTTTTTGAATAGCCTTTCAGAGCACTTGAAAGATCTATTTTACAAGCCTGTATCACCATCCAGAGAAGAGTCATGTATATAGGGTAGAAGTAAAACACAGCAGGCAAACACATGCACTTGAAGGAATAAAGAACATCTAATCACTTTTCATGTAAAAAGAGTGTTGAGAAGTTTTCCTGTAATACTGACATTCACTCTGAGAAGCCTTCTCATAAAAGAACTATTACCCTCTGAGATGCAGCACTTTGGAAACATGTGCTGATATTTTCTAAGAGACCACTTGAAACAAAAGAAGAAAACTGCCTATCCCCAGCCGGCACAGCCAATCCACTGTATGTGTTTTTCCATTAGTAAAGACTCCAAGACAAACTTCATCAAGAAGTATGACTTTCTCTTTTGACCCAATCAATTGATCTTTTTAGCATGGCCCTGCCTGTAGGGAAACCTGGTAGAAAACTGTCTGCAAATAAGTAGATCTGTTGAAAAGTCATCTTATGAAATTCTGTTTTCACAGGCAAATGGAAGAATCAGGCAAGAGGGACTTATGAACAGTGATGCCCAAAAGTTGCTTTTAGGCTGCTTTTGGTCTAAAGCATTACCCTCTCATTGCTTTATTCAAGGTGGAAAGAATGACAAAGACCCACAAGTAAGCACAGACCTACTGAACTCCTCAGAGGATTCACACCCAGCAGATAATTACCCCCTGGAAACACATCTGCCTGCACAGCTGGAGCATCCCACACCACGTTGCACCATCAGTCCTCCTTTGCTCTTTGTTTCCTTTCTCCCCTGGTGCACACACATACTTGTCGATACAAGCCAGTGCCAGGGGCCACTATCCAAAAGGCAATTTGGACTCCCAAACTCACACCTGTGCTTCATCTTCAGAGCTGCTGCAAAGATACTCTTTGGTTCCCAGGTAGTGAGTGCTCTTCTGACCAGTGAATGCACAGTTCTCCTGCTCCAACAGGTCCTGGGCAAGAGAGGCCCAGGGCAAAGGGCCTGCAAAGGTCTTCTTTCTGACTGCAGTGGAGAGATTATTTTCTAACATATGTCCTGGAAGGCACAGTGCTTACCCAAAAGTAGAGAAAGAAACAGTGATATAGCAATTCTGGTCATGAGCCTAGAGTTGTGACAGGATTGTTGTAATAAAGTGATGGGGTGATGTGAATGGCAACTCTGCCATTCCTGCTCCATTAAGACAACATGGCCACCTGCCAGACCTAAATGTGCTCTGCCACATAAACATGCCAGGCTCATGTGAAAGCAGTATTCGATTCAATGGTTTTTCCACCTGGATTTTTACGTGTAAAATAAGTCATTACTTCCCCTTGACAGTATCATTTCTGTTGTCCACAAAGACTTAAATGCAGAAACATCTGAAGGCAGGAGCTGACACGGCAGCAATAACTGCAGATTTCTGTTCAGAGATGAAATGAGGACAGATAATAACTACTGGTGTTTGACTCCTCTCTGTTTTCCTGGGTTTGGGACAAAGCTGCATATTGTATGAGCAGACTCCTAAAAAATACAATACATACAAAACAGCAGTGGTATAGTACTGATATGAGGACTGTGAGCTCATTTTATAAGAATGATACTATGCCCTTCAGCTACCTCATTAATGTGTCAGAGGTGAAGAAGTTTATTAGAGTTCTCCCACTTTATTCTCTTTCACAGTTGCATTTTTATATATGTTGTTCTGTCACACTCACAGTCCTCCAATATCCATTACAGGAGGCATTTTAGCCAGTGAGTGAAAACACTGTTGAAAGGACAGAGGGGAAAAAATTATTTGGCTTGGTTTAGTTGGTTTTTCATCTTCTCAATACACTTTTAAGAAGTTTTTATTTAGTATCTGATCATGCTTCGGCCTTTCACCTCCTTGGCTAATACTCAGATCAGTAATTGTGTCTCACATATAATATATGCCATCAGAATAAGTTTAGGGAGTTTACTATTTTCAGGACAGAACCACTGATGAGACACTATGTACCCCCACATTTCTCTCACTCTTGCTGGCCAGGCTGCCTTACTGTCCGTTTTTGTCCTCAAATTCGAATATTTGTTTGAGATTTGAATTTCGTATCTGCACTTCATACATATTACTCATCTGATTTCCTTATGCCCCCACAAATGTTGGTGAATGGGGTTATCAGCTACAGGGAAGATTTAATGCTCCTGTGTTTCACAGGTTGAACATATACACAACACCTAGAACAGTGCAAGCAAGAGAGTTGTCAAAATGTAAATTGAATATATAAACTTTGTGTGCATTTTTCCAATTCCTCTGCCCTCCTACAGTTAAAAAATTCTAAACTGGAGATACCGCAAAGCATTTAAAGGCCAAATCTTTTTCTTTCCTGTCATTAGATGTATTTCTAAAATGACTTTAAAATTAGCTGTTCAATGAAAACCAAAGTATTTTCTATGCTGTCATTTTCAAAAGAAATAAGTAGCAATATAAATTAAACATTAAATACTAAGCTTTTCTTCAGTAAGGCTACTGAGTCAGAAATTGAGATAATTAATGAGGATACCTGTCCTTGCATATTCAGTTCCCTCTCCAGTAGAGGTCATTAATCCTTAAATAGGTATGAAAAGGACACATATGTCAGCACACGAAGAGCAGGTATTAAGGACACTAAATAAAGGACACCCCACATGTCAGAAAAGAAAAAATGCTTCTAATCTCTCCAAGCCACTTTTGCACAGTCACCTTTCTGCTCCTGTTAAGGGACAACCAGGAATTCTTGGGAAGAGGGAAAATGCCAGCTCTTCTCCAAACTGTTCCATTTTTTTAATTGATTATTAACACATATTCAGTTTTGGTTAACATATAAAACTTTCTGTCTTTTAGATAGATGCACTTAAATGTCACAAATGGGTAAAATCATAATTATGAATTGAGTCTTGCTGAGACAACTTTTCTTGCTTCTGGTGGAAAAGTTCTTACAGTCTGTTCATTCCCCCAGTCAAGATGTTTACAGTGAGGAGGAGACATACCTGTGTTTTGAAGCTAAACAAGGCTTTTTAACAAGACTAATTTTGATTGTAAAAATAAACAGTGAGATGAAACAATGACAATATCTAAGTGTTCTTACTCCTTATCTGCCCCAAAGTTTTCAAACACTTCAAAACCTGATACAGTCTGTTACACCTCAAAATATGCTCTGTGAGGACAATTTCCAAGCAGATTATTGAGATAGCTCATGGACAGCTGGATATTTGAAATTCCTTAGCTTTCTTCTGAACCACTTATTTTGCCAGGTAAAAAAAAAAAAAGAAAAAAAAAAAAAAAGAAAAGAAAAAGAAAAAGCCCACCACAACAAACAAAATAAAGCACCCCACCACCCCAAAAAATCACAATATTTTGTCTGAAATACTCCAAGTTTAAAAGTTTTTCAATGTTTGCATTAAAATGTCATGAAAACCAGACAGTAGGTAGGCTTTTCTGGTTGAAAATTTCCACATGAGAATAATAATAGTAATAAAGTCAACTTAGCCTCACAGACACATTAACTTATAAAAGAGGAAAATAAGGGAGAGCTGCAGAAAGTCCCTTTCAGACTTTACTTTCATCATATGATCATTCCATTGTAACAATTCAGATATCTCAACAAAAAAAAATGTAAATTATCTGGCTAAAAATGCAGTAGTATTTTTACCCTGAAAACAGCAAGGCATTTCACCCAAAACAGTAAAAGTGTGGGACTTTTCTGTTCTCAGTATTATATAAAGAATCTGTTTATTCAGATGTATCCAGTATCCAGTTTCCGGCAGTACCTTGTCTCCTTTGGAAAGAAAAAGTAAACATGGCTCCAGAGTCTTCCTTCTCAGATCTATATTTCATGTTAACGTGAAAATCAGGAAGTTAGGGCTACACACATTTGGGAATTTTCTGAACAAAAATGGTGAAAACGGGAATAAAAACAACATCTTAAAGATTTCACATCATCATTTCTAGATGATTTCTAGATAACTCTTGATTTTCTGATATTGAATTAAAAAATATTCTGATCATTTAGGGCTCCTACCTGAAAGATAGGGAAGTAAGATGAAGTTATTCTGCCTAATGCAGGCAAGGACTCAAATAAAAATTACAAAAACCAAAAATTATTGGGTTCTGGGATCTAAGCACATTACAGGAGTTCTTTAATTACAGGATGATTCTGTTTCTGACAGCACGGAGAGAATCTGCCTTTTTTGGGGTTTTTTTGGGGTTTTTTTTGTTTGGTTTTTTTGTTTTGTTTTTGTTTTGTTTTGGTTTTTGTTTTTTTTTTTTTTTTGTTCTCTCTACACAAATAGCTTCAAAAGAGCACAGCTTTCCTTTAGTTAATATTAAAAAGAGGGGAAAAAAAGCCTCTAAAAATTGCATGGGTATGAAGGCTGATATCAAGAACAGCAAGCTCTTTACGCTGCCCAAGAGCAAACAGCTGTGAAGTTTCATCTCGCAGGACTGCAGAGAACATCTTTTTCAGTCACTACCCAGACAAACAGCCCAGAAAGGAGCTCCAGCCCTGTGAGGATTGTCCCAAGACCTTCAGGGTAAAAACCTGTCCCTGAGCTGCCCTTCAGTCATCACGTCCTGCCACCCAAGATACATTTCAGTAAAAACCACTTCAAAATTTGCAGCTCTACAGGATTTGCCCTGATGGGGAAACAGTGGCTGGGCAAAGTGTTAGCTGGCAACTGCCATCCAGGGAGCGAGATTTTGCCTGCCAGCTCAGGCAATTTCAGTTTGCAGCCTCAAGAGGAAAGCTTCCCACCTCCGAAGATTTCACCACTCCTGCCTGCACACTTCTTCTTCTTCCTTCACATCTATTCTGGTGTTTCATGTGTCCCTTTTGTGAATTAAATCCATTTGCTAACCTGGCAGAAAAGTAACCTAGCAGAAACAACTGGGTGGTTTCCTCTGGAGTTGCTGAGTTAAACAGCTTCACAAAGTAAGGTCCAGAGCCACCAGGGAGTTGAGCATAGGGGTCAGCCTGGAGGAAATGGCCAGAGAAGAGGTGAAGCAACACATCCCCTTCACAATGGAAATACAACTTTGACTCAGATCAGTTTGCTCCTGAAACAGCAAACCGTACCAAATCTTACTCTGAAGAAAAAGAAACCAAACCACCAAACCAAAAACAGCATAATGCTCATAATTCACATTAAGTTGGTTAAGGCAAACTTTTCTTATATGTTGTGAGATGATAAGCTTTGGAAATTAAGGTAGATTTTTATGGGAGATCAAATTTTACAGTTTCTAATTACCCAAACCTGGTGGCTGAAAGGTTGCAACTGTTTATAAGATTTGCATGTGCTTCAGTGAAATTAGGATCAAAGTCTGGAAATTTTACCATTCCAACTACATAGTCTTAGACGCATGCCTACAAACATAAAAACACTGCCGGCATCAGATATAGAGAAACATATTCACAGAAAATGCTGTTTTAATATGCATTGCTACTGTATTCCTATTTCTGTTGTTATATTTTATTCAATCATTATCCCTGATGGGGTTGAGCAAATTAAAACATAAGACCACTTGCACTAAAACACTAGTCAAATCACTTTTACATGCCACAGAATAATTATTTAGAACATCCTGGGTTTGATGCCAGGTTCATATTTTACAGAAAAAGGAAAATCTCATTTAAACTTTGATTTTAGTTGAATTTGTATTATCAGTACAATACAGTAATGAAAAAAAAGAAAACTATCTAGGACAAGAATGAAGTGGAAATATTGCAATACAACATTTACAAGTAATTTATATTACATTTACAATACTGAGTAAAGAAAAGAGTTCAGATCTTGCAAAACAGCTACAATATTTTCTTAGCTCACTGAGATTCACATTCACAAGAGTATTATAAAAATATTAGAAGAACAAGAGTTTTGATGTTCTCTCTAAGGCCAAGAAGATTAAGGGGGGGGGTGGTAAAAGCTTCATCAAAATTAGGGAACTTTTGGCAAACTTAAACTATTTCATCTTCTACACAAACAAGAATCACAGGGGTAGAACAAGTCAAATTGACAAAAAGAACAGAAAAATTCTGTACTTTAAAAAGCAAGTCATCATTATTTATTTTTTCCTTGGATTATCTCACTGAACAGCACTACTGTGCCTACCCTCCAAAATACAATCTGTGGTTGTTTCTGGGCTTTGTTAATCTGAGTGGCTTTGATTAACCCACCTGTCATTGACATATCCCAGATTTAAATACAGGCAAACTAGAAATGTTATATTTCAGAAGTCCCCATGAGCAGGCTAAAGTAGAAAATACTTTTTCATATTTCAGATATATCTCAAAAAAAAATATATCAGATAAAAGGAACAATGAATAACAGCCCACCTAAACACCATCTGAATTGGAATTCTACAAACAAGATTTCTCACAAAAGAGAACATTGGAGCATGCTGTGAATGGAACCGATTTTAGTCTTTTAGTACCTCAATTGTTCATCATAGCTTTTTTGTGAGTTTTCCTGATTAATAAGAAAATTTCTGAAATTCATCTTTTTCATCATTTACTTATTTATTTTCTCAGCGTTTTCCAAATGTACCCACAACAGAGCACACATGGGAAGGCTGTGCAGCACACTGATCACAGCTAAGGCACAAGTTCTGACAGAATTATCTTTCCAGCTCTGATGGGATATGCCCTCCTGCCACTTTCATTAAATTAAGGAACCCTGAATATTCAAAGCAAATTATTTAAGTAATTAACCTTGCTGGGAAAAAAAAAAAAATAAAAAACAAAAGCCCACCCAACCCTGTCTGATCTTTCATTACGAATTGAATTGGTTCAGCCTTGAAAAAAGGAATCAGCAAGATCTCTGAGTGAATTGATAGCAGGTCATCAGTCACAGGGGAGGATGAGCAGGCTGGTCCTTTCCAGTGTCACCTTCCATTAGATGTATTTAAATTTAAGGTCACACAGCACAAATTATAGGGTTTCAATCAAATCCTTTTTGCCTGGACATGAACTAGACCAGAGAGTCCTGGAAGCTGAGATGTGCGTGGGACTTTTGACTCCTTTGACACTGAAGGCAGGTGTGCTGTGCCTGAAGAAGGAGAGCAGACAAGGGATAGTCTGATGTCTGAGGTGACTGAATGGCCCTCTCCAAAATCAGGTTCCATCCTATTCATCTTGCGAGGATGGTCAAGAGGGCAGCTTCTCAAATACAGTTACTAATTGTGTGCACCCCAGCTTTTGGCTGATAAGTGGAGCTGCCAAATTCTTCAATAGAACATCCAGCTAGAAATTCTAATCTGGTAGAACAGAGCTGGATTTTCCCTGTCAGTTTGTCCAGGTGCACAGCCTACTACCACTGCCTGCCTATCCCTCATCCCACCAGCCAGGGCTCCCAGCCTGGATGTCTCTTCCTCACAACCATCTCACAGGTAGCTCTCATGCCCTCAGCATCACTCTGAGGTGGGGATGCTCCCATCTCACCCAACACTGACACAAAACTATGTCCACTGGGGCATAGAGCTGTCCAGAAACTGAAGGTCTGATTCACTGCCAGGCAACTGCAGACTTCTGGCAGGATAATTTCCCACAAGGCCTTTGCTCAAAAAGCAGGAACACAATCATTAATTATTCCTTCAGCCTTCCCTAAGAGATATTACATACCATCCAAGACACAGATCCTTCAGATACTCTGAATGTACTGGACAAAGAGTGCAAATAATCAGTTGAGCCTTCCTGAGCCTACACTTGACTATTCTGCTGGAAAGAACATTTCTGAGCTCACAGTGCACTGATTATCCACACTAGGAGAAAGAGTGAATTACTCCGATACCACAATTAATACAGAAAGTTCTTTAGTGGCCTCTAACTGAAAAGTTTTTGCTAGTTTATTTATGAATATAGTTTTACCTTAAGGGATTATCCATCCAAATATTCTATGTATACTCTTGCAAGTATTTATAGATACATATCGGAAAATATGCCACACAACTAATCAGGAGTAATGTAACTGAACTTCTAATACAACTGAAGTCAACAACCCAGAAAAATGAAAAGTCTATTCCCAGTTTTATTTGGAGCTGCATGACTGACACCTTCAACAAAAGATTATTCTCAGACTGTGATGATTTACAATTCAGCACTGTCTTCTCATAGAGTACCAGTTTTGCTTTAAAATTTACTGGGTTTTTTCAATATTTAATACCACTGTTTTCCACTTTAAGCTTTTGTTTTCAATATAATCCTGATCAAGTAAATCTTGCTGGTTATGCATATATACCCATTATGAAAGGAAAGAAAAAGTGACTAAAATTAATAAATTGTGAAAGCCTAGAAACATCTCCCCTCTCTCTTACATTTACCGTATCATTTCTGGAATGTGAAAAGATGCTATTTTAGATCTGACTAGTTCTGTATTCAGTCCTGGTTTAAAGCCAGGATTCCTTTTCCTTCCTGAGCTCCTGGGATGTTTGGTACACATGTGCATATATTTGGGGCAAATTGATTGTAAGTCCTCTAATATTAATTGCTTTAGCAGATTATTGGTACAATACTTAAAATGAATTATGAAAATAGCTATATTTAGTCTAAAGCTCTAAATGTTACATGGTGTCTTCACCATAGTAACAAAATCTTTTAAAAGAAGAGAAGACAGGAAGGAGCTTGAATTTTTGCACTGCAGAGATTAAGGAAATTGGGGGGAGGGAGGGAAAATCCCACTTCACAAACTTATAAACTTCAGGTAGCAGTAAAAGAGAGAAAAACACCCCAACAAAACAAAAACCCAAACAAAAAAAAAATCAACAAAAAAACCAAAAAAGTAAAACAAAAAATTAATACCTGTATTTGTATTTATTGTTTTGCCAAGACATCATTATAAACTTCCAGAAGCATATAATAGAAAAATTAAATATTCAATAAAAATAAATTTTAAAATATTCCTCATTTTTTCCAGCTAAAATTAAGTAGGTGAATTATGGAAACACATTCCACAATATTCCAACAGCAGCTAAGGAAGGCTGCTTTTTCAGTATTTTGTGTCTCACAGACAGAAATTTACTTATGCTACAAATTCAAGCAGGAAAGAAAATAAAAGAGATCATTATGTCATGGTCACTTGGCGATAGACAGCATGCAGACTATTTGGTGCTACAACAGAAGGATTCTGTTCAGCAGAGTAAAGATATAATAATGAACAATAGATCCTTCACAACTGCCAAAATAAAAGTTGATGCTGGAAGGCTGATGAAGTCAACAGCCTTCCAGTGCTGTGATCAGGGAGCATAATTTATGATCTCCTGGACTTCACTGACAGATTTCATGTTTAGGCAGACAAGACACAGGAAGGGGAATTTTGCAAGCTAGAGTCAAAGTTAATATTTATCCTGTATATTTAATGGTCAGCACCCAGCATTTTGTCCACAGTGACTCTGCCTGGACTCAAAGTTAAGACCCAGGCTGCCTGCAGCAGGGTGCACAATGTCCTTGCAGTGCAAAGGCAGCACCAGGGAACACCCTCTGCCTTTCTGCAAGCATCTGGCAGTGCTGCCAGACAAGGGAATTGCTGCCCCTCCTCCTTAGAAGGATGTGCAGGACACAAGAAGGTGCTCAGGCTGCTGCTGAGATGGAGCTCACAGCTGTGCCCCACTAATAGACAGTGCCTGCCCCGAGGTAGATACTGCCTGTATCTGAGCATGGGCCTATTGACACATCACATGGATGCTAAGGGAAATCAGATGGTCAGTTCAACTGCAGACACCTCCTGTGTAGTCACCTAAGAATCAGGGATAAAACCCACACAGGGCAATTTTAAACTTGTATTTGAAATGCAGTATTGATCTAGCAGACAGCTTTCACTTAATGGTATGCCTTTAAAAGAAAATTAAAGTCAATTATCTTATTCCTTAACATATTTCAAACTTTCAATCAGTAACTGGCTGCATACAGTTAGAAACAAAACAACAAACAAAGTAAAAAACACAAGCAAACCTAGGAGAACACAGTTGTTAACTACTGCTTTGGAGGAATGCGGTAGAGCAGGCCAGCCATGCTTAGTACTAGATCAACACTCTCAACACAAAGCAGCATGACTCCATATGGCCTAAAAAAGGGATTAGAATGTCTTACAGCATTGTATGCTATTATTATAGGATATATCATGAGTACATAAGAATTGGATCATGACCACATGCACACCCACTCCTGATGATTCTTTGTTTTCCTGCAGATTATCTGCAGTTACCACCCCAAATGCTTTCCAATATATATATCTATATCCTTCATGCTCTTTTCTGTACAAGTCCATATCTCTAATATCAATTGCAGTGGTAAATAGCATTGACAATAGTGGTGAACTCAATATATCAGGTACTTCAGCTTTACAATTACCTCAACATCTCTCTATTAATACTGCAGGATTAAAAATAACTTGCAGGGACAGAGCTTTTCCTTGTTGCAGAGTTATCATCAGTAGGCAACAGAAAATCATTCTGAGGTATCAGATGTTGAACAATTGGTTAAAACTATGCAATAATGCAATATGGTTAATTTTGTATAGATTTTGTGGTCGAAAGGGAAGTAGAACCAGGAAACAGATTTAGAAGAGAAGAAAAACTCAAGAATGTATTCTTTACATTCTTTAACTTTGCTAAGGTATTCAGGATCGGTTCCTTATTTTTAAGTACAAGTTCTTTGAAAATAGGCCCACAGATACTTTTTTCCCCCCTTTCAATTTCTCTGCAAAACCAACAAACAAAACAAACAAATCCAAACCTGAAGACACCAAGCATTAGGATAACCTATGTAGATGTTTAGATTTCTGTAAAACTGATCTAATTAAAAAGAAATACATAAGTAAAATAAATGCACCTCACAACGCTGCATATTTGTAGGAAAGTGGTTTTGTCACTCTACCCCCTCTCTTTCTCGGGTACATCAGTGGAGGGGTAAGACTCTTCCTAGGCTTCCACAGAGGTCGATTTTCCCTTTCTTTAGAATATGGTGTGAAGTCTGTTCCACTAATTCCACGTCCCTTATTCAGAGAATGCAAAGGGTTTTTTAAAAAACAAAAGAACACTCTCAGCTGAACTATGGCCATTTGCAAGCTCATTGCACAAGACTATCTCTGCAGGAGTCTTCACCATTCCAGTTTCTGCTACAAGCAGCACATCTGTGGTTGGAGAGCATGGTCTCCTGCCCTATTAGTCACAAAACTGTCACAAGGAGATGGAACTGGTGTACGCAAATACAAATACTTCCTGAGCAGCTGGGGCTCCTCCCTTGCACAAATCCAACTTGAGAATTTACTGATGGTAGCAAACCAAGTGAAAAATTCTCAATTAGGATTTTCTATTATAGCTGTGCATGCTATAGGGTCTCTGGAAAATAAAGCCATCATTGCTTACATATCCATTTAACACATTAACTGTTGTATATGGTCTTTTACAAATAAACTAATTCAATTGTGTATGTGCTATACACCACATATGTTCATATTCTATTGTTGGCAGGAAAGGTAAACAACAGAAAGCCATGTAGACATGAAAACTAATTCCATCAGTGACCTGATTCATTTAAATGACAAGAACTAAGTTATCTTTACAGAATAATCATCTTCAGTGACTGATTATTGCATTTATAAGAACAAGTAAAAATACTGTTTCTTCACAATTTAAGCACTTCTCCTAGAGACAAATTTCCAAAAATGAACTCTGATTTTCCTCCCTTGATAAATTATTTTACATTAGATTTTGAGTTTTACCATTCTACTCTATAGATGTTTTACTATTCTTATTTCTGAGCAAGGCTGAACTCCTTGGGAATTAAATTTGATTTTCAAACACTACAAAATTTAGCATTTGGGAAATCTTGACTCTTGTTCACTAACCCACTAAATCAGCTTTAGTTCTCAATTTTACTGGGAGCAGCTGGCTTGAGAAACAATGCCTAAATTTAGAATACAAGTAGTTTGCTTGAGAAATAATTAGGTATTGTTACATGATTTTAAAAAAACCCCAGGCTGTCAAAGACTCACCCCACTCTCAGACTCTGAGTAGGGGTGTGAATAATTACATACTCATTTTGCAGTAACTTAGTTCAATCAGTCACTGCAATGTACAGCATTCTGGAACAAGATATTTGTTTCAAAGAAGAGCAATGGCAAAATAGCAAAAGAACTCAGCATTTCAGATAATGTTTCAACCACTGGAAGACTTGATTCAGCGTTCAGTAAATCTTTATTTTATAAGCTGACTTTCCATTTCCCTGAAAAGTTAAGCAGCTCAGGTAAATATAGAATAATCATGGTTTTTCTTTTGTATGTCATAGAATTAAACATGGATACATGCTCTGCAAGTCTAAGTTCTCTAAGACACGTAGAAACTTTTCCATACAGAGCAGATCTGACACAAAGCAGAAATACAAAGGCATTACACAAAGCAGAATTGCAAGTTCATTAGAAGAACATAGTGAAATCACATTCAGTTGTTGTATTGGTATTTCTGCATGGCTGTAGACCTGACATACAGCTAGAAAATCCAGCCAAATGACAAAATTCCTGACTCTACTAGAGTAAAAATTCCTAGCAAAGAATGAACAGAGTTATGGCACATGGTTATTCCTACACTGACCAGAGTATGAGCACATATTTTTATAATGAGAATCCAAGGTTTTTGGTTATGATGTTTGAAAACATTTTGCTCTCTTATTGCTTATGGCATAGTGTTCCAAATATATATCTTATGTGGATCAGCCTTGACATCTAAAAGCAATTTTACCCTGAGAGTTAAATCAGCATTTAACAAATCTGTGGCAAAATTTTCCTAGTTTTTTTTTTCTGAAATTTTTTGAGAAAATGAGTTATGAGTTACATTTCCAGCCCTTATTGTTATCCATACATTTTTCTTATAAAATTACTATTTCTATTAAAAAGCAGCTAGATTATTCAGACACATATTTCTGGGCCTACCACCCAAATTACCTAAGACTCATTTCATATTGGGACCATCAGATGGTAGGGAAATAAGAGATTTCTCAGAAAAGGAGACAACTTAGATATGTACAGAGAAATACTGCACTGTTCCTGAAGGGCTGGCAGTGCCTCAGCTTGCCCCCATGGTAGCAATTATACAGCCTTGGATGGCACCTCCGGAAAGGGGAGCTGTATCCCCTCCTATTGTTATTTCCTGGGTCACAAGCTTAGCAAAACTCTCACTGACTTAAATAAAAGAAAATAATTGGATAATTGCAGTTTTGTGAAGGAAGGAAAGGGCAGAAGAAGACCGGAAAATTGAAACGTTATTGTGCAGGAATAATGAAGGCAACTACAGTAAACCTAATTTTAATACAGAACTCATTAAGTTTAATGGTAGCATTTCTCTTCATTTAAGTTAAGCAAATCAGGTCAATATAGAAGTGTCAGGGTTTGGCCTGGGTTTGTTGGGTTTTTTGGGGTTTTTTTCAGAAAAAAAAAAAAAACATACCACAAAATTAAACATGGATACATATTCTGGGTTACATTTTAAGTCTGAGCTCTGAAGCACATAGAACCCTCTGGAAGAGAGAGTTCTAGGAATTCTTCCTTTGGAGAGGAGTGGAGTAGTCTGCTCCCAAAATGTCATCCCCAAATGAGACTGCTGCCTTCCCCCTGCTGAAGAAATTCAGAGTTTCACTCATGTGGAAAAGAAAAGGTGGTGAGAGCAGGCAAAGCAACTGCTCCAATAGGCTACCAGTTATCCAAAATGAGACTGAAAGAATAAAAAGATCAAAGCAAGTGAAAAGGATATCTTTATCTGTTTCAATCTGTTTAAGTGAAATCAGGGTTTTTTTCTGCCAGTAATGTGCCATAACATCTTGGGCAGATGGGCCATTTAGTTTACCCCCCAACAACATTGGATTGTGATGCTAAATTCAAATTTGTACATAGTACCCTCATATCTCAGACCCATCAATTATTCTGGTATTTGATTTAAAACAAATTTAAAATAATAAAGCAAAGCAACATGGTGGCAGATTAGTTCAATGCCCCCAATTGTAAAGCCTCTGCAGCAGCTGTCAAAAAGAGTAAAGGAAAAACATGCAGCTAAATCTGATCAGCTGAGATGGGGGTAACTGCTGTCACTGAGAAACATGGTGTGAGAACCAGAATACTAATAAGCACAACAGCAAGTAGAGGTCAAATGCAGAGTGGATTTCTTTCCCCAAGTTAGAGAAGTGATTTTTCTCCCAGTTTTTAAAACATTTAAAATAATGTGAGAAGCTTGGGAACATTTAGAAAATCAGAAGTTTGAAGAGTGAGAAAATATTCCTTTTCTTAGAAGAGAGACATGCAGAGAGGTGAAGGGTAGGCCTTTAATCGAAATATGGGGAGTTGCTCGGCAATGATCTCAGGAGAGCCTAAGGCTGTTCCATTTCAGTAAGCAGGCATGTTGGGTCAGATGTCTTACCTGTTTCTGAAATGGTACCTGCCCTTGTGTAACCTCTAATTATAAGTTTCAGTGAGAGACTTTATAAACTGCATTGCAACTGGCCTTATTTAAGCATGGTAAAACTTGAAATGGTTCAGGACCTCTGATACATTTCCCTTTTTCTTTTGTGTATGTCAGCCTTTTAACTTTCTCAATTGTCTCCTCTTGCCCCTACTTCCATTTCAATAGGATCAATTCTTACAAAACCTTTTCCTTCTGTGGGGTACTAAAACCAGGGGAAAAAATAAGTTGGAGAATCTAAGAAGGCAAGCAATAAAATAAATTAGTACTATGCAAGTGATTAGAGCTGGGTAAGTTTGGACTCCTCCTGCATGATAATAAGAAACAACCCGCTACCTTAAAACTGTGCATCCTATTCCTGACCATTTCTCTGAAGCTGGATAATCAGCTCATGTATGTCTACTCCACCATGCAACGTCACCTAATTACTCAACCACGTAACTCAAGAGCACTAAAAGTTGATGCAAGATCTCTGCAACCTAGTTCAAAAGGACAAAGGTTGGTAGGGTTTCTACACCTTACAGCCTCCCACATACAGCCAACAGAAGCTCTGTGCTGAGCTAGAAAAACACAGTAAAACACACAACATTTTATTTATTGTTCAAGACAATACAGTTGTGGCTTTCTCCCCCAAAAATCAAATTTTCATCAATACAATGTCAATGCAGCACCTCCTCATTCCAGCTGTTGAACATAAAATACTTTTGAATGTACAAAAAAATGATGTCAGACTCAAAATCCTGACTTTCAGCTATTTAGCTACTGAGACTGAAAGACTTTATTGGAGTAAAGGATGTTTCAAAACAACCTTCTGTAACTGCATATTCAAGTCTAATTTGAGGCTTCAAGTAGCACTTGCATTTGGCTTGACACCTGTTTTTTTGCACATGTTCCTCAGATGGAAGACTGAAAAAAAATACTTATTATTCCAATTATAAACAAATGGTTCTGCCTGGAGAACAATGTGTCTGACACTGAGAAGCTTCATGCACTCCCAGGTGTTTGTACCATATTGGGAGTTCTTATATGCTCACTTTTCTCTGTACTTTCCCTGTGAATAGCATTTAAACTAAAACAAAGCATGGCACACTCACTCTGCTTCAAGGTACTGCCTCACAGGTGGTGACACCATGACAGTAATTAGAAGGGTTTTGGTAATGTTTTTGATGGCCAGCCAAATTTTTATGTGTCCCTTCTAGTAACCCCAGTGAAAGCAAAACCAGTTCAAAGCATTCCATTTACTCTCCAGAAAAGTAAATACTGCAAACTACTAACTGAGCAGACTATTAACTGAGAATTACTGGGGAAGAGATTAAATTCACAAATATATGCCTATACATATCTGTGTGTTTACGTGTGTGTATCCACCTATATAGACATACACACAAACACACATAACTCATCCTTTCAAACAACAAAAAGAAAGCTGAGACAAAAAGTTTCTGACCAAAGACAGTGGTTGGCAAACATACTAAAGGGGTAATGAGGAGCATTCATTTCCACAGTCTCCTATCCTGCAGGCACCTGTGGAATGCAGTGAATTAATCTAGTGTCTGCTAAATTCAAAATGAAGGCCTATGGAAAGAGTGCTGGCTGCAGAAAAATAAATGAGCTGTAGGAAAGAAAAAGCCAAACAACTGGAACACACACTTTGGACTGGAAACAGAATGATTAAAAAGAAACAGAGAGTTCAATATCTAAGGGGAGGCAAAAAGCTAGACACAGCACTACCATTGCCAAAGGTGCTTCACACCAGACCAGTTTGTGAAGTACCTCATGGTCTGTTTCAAACAGACCACATAAACAAAACACCTCTGGAGTAAAATTGTGGTGAAGAATACCTACACATATAAACACAACCAGATGACATTCTGTGTACAACTGATGAAATAATGGGAGTACTCATTCTTTCTCACACAAGAAAACCCAATTACACCCATGCAAAAAAAGAAAAAAATTAACACAGATCTGGGAATTCAGTGTGAAATCCAAGCTTTTTCAATGTTCTGTGCAAAAGGCAAAATGGCACAAAAAAAACCCAAGCAAAAAGGCAAATCCCAGGGAAAAAAAAAAGCTAAACCTGCAGCTCAGCAGTTAAGAAACATGCTCAGTTTATGGCAGACAATTTTAAATTCTCAGTCTGCAGATCAGGTCTTGACATGCTAGCAGGGCATGCTCTCACCATTTAGCTATGGGCAGTACGCTCCCTTTCCTACCCCAATTTCAAACAGCATTTTGTCAGATTTTATCCCTTTCAACAAAAAGTACTTTTGACAATTTAACACATTTCAAAACCAGTACAATTTTAACCAGAGACTTTCTAACAAATTCTTTCTCCTGTGATGAAATAACCACTACGACAAGATGAGAGAGATGCCAAGAAACTGAGCAAACTGTTAATAGTCCAGCATCTATTACTCTGGTTAATTGTACATCTTTCCTTTGAAAATCTCACCTTTGGGGCATACTGCGTATACATTTCTCTTGCTTCCTTACTATTTTTCTTGCTTGTCTAGTCGTTTTTATGTGTCAAATTGTTCCAAATTGCTCTTTTCAACTTTCATTAATGTTGCCATTTCTCCTTTCCTCTTCTCACCATCCTCACCAAATTTTATTTGCATATTGCATGCTCTTAAGTTGTTTACTGTAGTTTCTTCCTTCCCCCAGCTCTACATTTCTCTCTTGTTTGTTTCCTTTACTAATTTCAATTTGGAGCATTAGAGCACATCATCTATCCTAAATTATCTCTTAAAGAGATAGAGAAGTGTTATTGAGGAATAACTAGCTTTCTATCTCTTACATTTTTTTGGAAAAAAATAACAGACGTAGGAGTAAAAGGAAATATAGGTAGTGTAACATCCAGCTAATGTGCACAGTTAAACCATGACTTTGATTACAGCACTAAATATCTGCATTCTTTGTTGCTTTGTGTCTCTTTTTAAGTGATAGCCATTTATTATCAGAATAAAAAATGCCAATCTGGACTGCTGTATTTTGAATATAAATCCATAAACAAAAACAAATGAAATAAATTTAACTCCCCTTTTGTGGCAGCTTTCATTAACTTTTAAATATCAAAAGTGACAATTAAACCAGATTATTACATGGATACAAATCAGGATAATCATAATTCTCAAATTTGGGCAGCCAAATCCACACTGAGACCCTTGGTGCCTTGTCCAAAGGTATGTTTAGGTCTCACACGTGCAGCTAAAACAGAAGCCCCATACAGAGTGGGTCTCAGAGTTGGGCCCAATAAGGTCACCTGTGCACCCCTGCTCTGGAAGTGTGAGCTGGCTGTGCTGACCCTCGACAGGAATGCACTGGGAACACCAGTGCACAGACACAGAAAGAATCACACTCAGTGATCCTGCCAACTCCTTCAGTTTGCCCACAGATTTAGGATTCCTGCACCACTATTCTGTAGCAAGGCCTCTTCACATTTTTTGGATATTTGAAAATCTCAGCTTGGCTGTTACCAGAGGTTTGGGCATAAATTGCCTAGTTTCTTCAATTTGGTGACAGACCAAAGAGGAATGGCCAACCCGCTTTTAATGGGTTTCTAAGTGGCCCTCACAGTAAGGAACTATGAGTGAGACCCTTCTTGAATCTAACTAATATTTGGCCTTCCATAAGGGTTACTTTGGAAGGCAAAATGACACATTTCTTATTTTAAAATCTGAGGGAAAAGATCAGCTGAGTTATTATTTACTATCATAATTTGTCTGTCTAAAGGCCAGCACAAAGTGCATTAGGTTTCTAAATACTTTATATCTGACTGCTCTTTTACAAATGAAACTAAGTCCAGCTGATTGCCCATTTTAATCCTTGGAAGCTCTGCAGCCTCAGAGTTTCACAGGAAATTCCCTTCATCCCTTCACAGAAATGACAGTCTTTATTACACCAGTATAACTTGTTGCTTTATCCATGCCCCTTGGATCTTGTTTTGGTATTTAAATTTCTTATAGCAAATGAAAAGTCCAGCATAAATGCTGTAAAAACAGATACAAACAAGTTTCTGGTTTCTAGCACATAGTATTTACTATTAATCAACTGTAATTGATTGGATACACTAAGGAAAACACAGTCACTACTCATCATCTTTTCTCTGGGAAAACATTGAGACATTTTTTTCAAGGACGTGATTTGTATTTCTGGCATTACCTGCTGTGTAAAGCAGATTCCTTTCTATAAATTTTTGATTGATGCATACGTGCTACTAATTTATAGTGTAATATCCTGCTTACTCCTTTTGTATCTTTAACAGTTTACAACACAAATTTTCATACTGAACTTTTCTTTTGTTTTCATACTAGATTGATTTAGGGCCAAAAGTGTTTTTGGGGTCTATATGTCAGAAAATGCAATAAATTGTTACAAAGTCAGTCATTTATTCTCCTACAGAACAAAACAAATATGCAAAATAACATCTGAAACTATAGATTTTAAGTGGTGTGTTCTAAAGAGCCTTAATCCAAACAAATCACAGACCACAGCTAGTACTTACAATACTTTTGGTTCAAATGAGAGAATCAAGAACAAACATCTTATTCAAACAGATAAAAAGAAATTCCTATATAATGCAGTTCTGACACTTCAAAACAAGAACAATTCAGAATTTGGACTATACAATCTACTAGCTTCATTTCTAACAGGCAATTTTGCTCCAATGGTTGGTTTGGAATTAATAATTATGCTGCACAATACAGGTTTTTCTTCAGGTTGTTGCTTTTTACATAATCTTGCTCTGCAGGAGAAATGCAAGATCAGCAAAGCTTATGCATTGTTTTCTTTGATGACAGATTACTAAGAATGATAGATTTTTAATGACATGCCATAAAATATATGAAAATGAATGGTTATGAGGTAGCAACTGCCAAAAGAAGCTGCTCTGAATGTTGCAAACATTCAGAAGTATACATTATGGTTCACTTCTGTCACTGACAGCCAAATCTGATGATGTACATTTTACACTAGGAAATTCTTCCTTTCCCTATATGAATGAGATCAGATGACTGTTCAATTTTTATTTTTTTTTCAATTTGTGAGTAACATATTTTAAGGAATCTAGCAAAAGCATTTTTTTTCTTCCCCTCAAACTACAGCAATTAAAAATTCCAGATTTATAAGGGAATTTGGAAGGTATTATGACGACAGTAAAACATGAACCAGTATAATCAAGGAAAAAGTGGAAATAAAATTTTGTAAACAGATTATTTTGTGTATCTAATACACTGAAATGCCACAAAGTTCTTTAGGACGCTAGAGTAGCTACAGACACTTTGCAGCATTCTTTTATCCTTTAGAGTCAAAAAATAAAATGACAGATGCAATACATGCTGGTCAACAATAAAGATTTCCCTCAGACATCAAAAAGTGCACCAGCTGTCTCTTTATTCCAATTTTACACGTAGTTTCCATGCCATCATGGAGCTACCAGCCAGCAGTCCGACACATGCTGTNAAAAAAAAAATATATATATATATATGTATATATGTGTGTGTATATGTATGTGGATTTTTTTTTAAATTTTTTATTTATTTATTTATTTCTCAATACAGTGCAAATTAACAGTTCACAGCCTTGATACCAGCAGGTAGGACTCCTATAAACTATGCTGTACTTAAACAGTTTATCTTGGCTCAGAAAGGAGAAAAAGTTTCTCTGAGTCCACTGCAGAAATGACAGAAATTTCACCTATTTCATGTAAAGGGTGTAGGTAGAATCATTCATGTGCTTGTAGCTTAAATACAGAAACTTCAAGCAGAATCTAACATGACCTGCCAGTACATCTTTTGAGCCATTCTTTTGCAGCTTTCAGGAGCTAATCACCTTGATAAAAGAACTGATCCACAGCATACTTTATGTCTGAAGTGAATGTCTTCGGCAATGAACGTGCCATAACAAGGACATTGGATGTTGCAACCATTGTTTGATTATCCCCACAGCAGTACAAGAGGTTTAGTTACATTAGAGCTGTTAAAGCGAATGCAGCTAAAAGGGTTGTACTGCTTTAGAAATCTCTATCAGAAGCAAATTAGCTGTTGACCTCTTAGGGCATATGTAATCTCTTCAAAGCTCCGTCTTCTCTCAGGTAGTTCAGCTGTTCTCTTATGAAGAGGTCTGCTTCTCACTACGGCTGCTAAGTGTTGAATTTAAAGAGTAAATACAGTTTTCAGAGGCTTTAATTAAAAATATTTCCAAAGTGTGAGGGTGCACTTGAAACCTAACAAGATTTAAATCTCACCTACAGTAATCACTTCACAGCACGGGTGCTAATGGAGGATGCAAGGATGGAAGATACACTGATGAACCAATTGAAATCAAAGAAAAATACAAAATATTTTCTCTTAAAGAGGGCTTGCCCAGCAATGACAACAAACGAGTAACCAAAGGTTAATCTGGTTGTTTTGATACTTCTCAAAGATGTTCAGAGTCAATATTTAATAGCAATCTTGTAAACCTTCCTTGCTGTGTTGAGAATCATTTCAGGTTGTACTGCTACAAAGCACTTTATCAAAGAAAACCGTGGATGCCCCAAACATAACACTGGATTTGAATGGGTGCATGTCTCATAAGCAAAAGAAATTATGGGATACTGTCATAGAACCCTATCTTTTCTGTTCAGTTTACCTGCATTGTTCAAAATAAAATGTTGCAACTTCTAATATTCATCTTATTAGTTCAGCCCAAGAACATGCAACAAAACTGTCTTAAAATAAAACAAATAGATGCTTTCTGTTCCATTGCATAATAATACATTTTCTGCATTGCAACACAGAGAAGAACATATTTTTTTGAGAAACACACAAACATCCACACACAACTAACATCTTGACAGCTTGTGGCTGTTTTGGGAATTTTGGATTGAAATTCCTCCTCCATAAATACACAACCATTGCTACATTGCCTGAAAAAGAAGTTGCCATTTTCTAACTCAATGGTGCTATGCATCAGAATACTCTTTCAGATCACCACATGGACATCTACTCTAAAAAGCAGACAGTAATTCTTGAATTAAAAGCTATCAACTCTGAATAATCCTGTTTGATAGCATATGCATACACACCTCNAAACACAAATTTTCATACTGAACTTTTCTTTTGTTTTCATACTAGATTGATTTAGGGCCAAAAGTGTTTTTGGGGTCTATATGTCAGAAAATGCAATAAATTGTTACAAAGTCAGTCATTTATTCTCCTACAGAACAAAACAAATATGCAAAATAACATCTGAAACTATAGATTTTAAGTGGTGTGTTCTAAAGAGCCTTCATCCAAACAAATCACAGACCACAGCTAGTACTTACAATACTTTTGGTTCAAATGAGAGAATCAAGAACAAACATCTTATTCAAACAGATAAAAAGAAATTCCTATATAATGCAGTTCTGACACTTCAAAACAAGAACAATTCAGAATTTGGACTATACAATCTACTAGCTTCATTTCTAACAGGCAATTTTGCTCCAATGGTTGGTTTGGAATTAATAATTATGCTGCACAATACAGGTTTTTCTTCAGGTTGTTGCTTTTTACATAATCTTGCTCTGCAGGAGAAATGCAGGATCAGCAAAGCTTATGCATTGTTTTCTTTGATGACAGATTACTAAGAATGATAGATTTTTAATGACATGCCATAAAATATATGAAAATGAATGGTTATGAGGTAGCAACTGCCAAAAGAAGCTGCTCTGAATGTTGCAAACATTCAGAAGTATACATTATGGTTCACTTCTGTCACTGACAGCCAAATCTGATGATGTACATTTTACACTAGGAAATTCTTCCTTTCCCTATATGAATGAGATCAGATGACTGTTCAATTTTTATTTTTTTTTCAATTTGTGAGTAACATATTTTAAGGAATCTAGCAGAAGCATTTTTTTCTTCCCCTCAAACTACAGCAATTAAAAATTCCAGATTTATAAGGGAATTTGGAAGGTATTATGACGACAGTAAAACATGAACCAGTATAATCAAGGAAAAAGTGGAAATAAAATTTTGTAAACAGATTATTTTGTGTATCTAATACACTGAAATGCCACAAAGTTCTTTAGGACGCTAGAGTAGCTACAGACACTTTGCAGCATTCTTTTATCCTTTAGAGTCAAAAAATAAAATGACAGATGCAATACATGCTGGTCAACAATAAAGATTTCCCTCAGACATCAAAAAGTGCACCAGCTGTCTCTTTATTCCAATTTTACACGTAGTTTCCATGCCATCATGGAGCTACCAGCCAGCAGTCCGACACATGCTGTGCTGGCACTGATTTACCTGTCAGGTCATGTGGCTGATGCCGTTTGCACACAGAGGTGACAGACACATTTCCTCACAATACACTGGAAAACACTCCACGGGAGCACCACTTTCTGAAACACCAGAAATCACATTGTCATGCCTCTAAAAGTCTTTGCCCAACACAACAAGGAGTGGAGGAGGTAGAGGGGTGCTGATGTCTGGCGCTGTTCCCACTACCCCCCTTAGCTGCCCCTCCTCACTGTCAGTGCACCATCTCTGGTGTGCTCTCCAGACAAGGTAATACAGGAGTGTGGAGATGATTCTCTTTTAGATGAGCTCCAGGATTTCTCTAGAGAGAGAGAAA
>VWZN01022036.1:242609-290645 GCA_013396955.1 Regulus satrapa | reverse complement strand
AAAAAAAAAAAAAACCAAAAACACAAAAACAAAAAAAAAACCCCAATCATTTTCACATAGATTAATTTGCAACATGAAGACAGAGCTCTGCAGGAGTGCAGATATCTCCACAATTACTACCCAGACCAGGACAGCACTACAGAAGCAGATCTCCCAGTAACTTCCATTTCCTGAATTCTCTTTTATGTTGCAAAGTCCATGAATTGGATTTCTTTCTGAGATGATAAAGCAGGAAGACGCTTTCCAGGAGGGCATCCAGTATGCTGCATCCTCTATTAGATAATCAGCCTAAGCAACCAGGCTACAGCTACCCAAAATAAAACCATTAAAAATGTGCACAATCAGTTCCTCACAACCAACTGCTTTGCTGCACAGGTCGACACGTGCTGCACCAAGCTAACTGCTAACACATGAATATGGTCTTGATATAGCATAAATGGTAGGACTTTTCTCACAAAAACTGCAACCTAAATACCTTTAGAAGCATATTAAACAAGAAATCATCTCTGGGAGACTTAATCTAAAGAGCAGCACTGAATAGTATCCAAGGTCAAAAACTATGCTTATGTAGCAGCACTAACATGTTGATCAAATCTTCATGATCAAAGTCAGTTGATCCTCTGTTAATTTGAATTCAAAGATGTGATTCACAAGCCAAAACTTCTTTTGGGGAACACACAACCCACATGTATACAGTGCTTTATTTTAAGCTGCTTTTCTGCCCTCATTCAATTTAATCATAGCAAACAAAATTAAGAAAGAACTGCTAGTACAGATAATGTGTTTCTTCACTACTCTTTCCTGATGGAAAAACTCCTACCAGTACAGGCTGCATCTGTTAATGAAAAAACACTGCAGTTACTCCTTTTCAAAATAGTAAGGTTTTCATATATCATTTGTGATTCAACAAATAGTATTAGAAATTACTCTACTCCTACAATTTTTCACACATTCTAGTTCTGTCACATGCATATTTGTATAGTTTTATAAACATATGCATTTACATTATGTTCATTTGAGATTATCTCTTATATTTGAGCTAGAAATCAATGTATCTTTCAGAAGAGCACAACATCATCAAACCAGCAAGTCTTGGGACAAAGCAGATCTCCAAGCTATCACTTCAGTGTGTAAAATTTGTGCACTAACATAGGTAGAGGACTTCCAGACCTGGGACAATCTCTTCCTGCCCACTCATACATCCTAAAGCAACAATTTACAAAGGCATTGCAACTAACAAGTTTCAGCAACATGTTGCTCTGGCTTCCATGGGCTGTAAGGACACACAGCAGAATCTCAATGCCCTGAACAGTTAAAATGTAAGATGACACTCAGAAAGCTCTACAAACCTCACATAACTGCTAAAGATGCATATTTTATAATTACAATAATAGAACAGTTTGGGTTGGAAGAGACCCTTAAAACTCATTCAGTCCTACCCCTCTACTTTGAGAAGAGAACATCCTCAGTTAAAGCGGGTGCCTTAGAGTCCCATCCAGCTTGACATGGAATGTTTTCCAGGGATGGGGCTTCTACAGTCTCTCTGGGTTATCTGTTTCTGTTCCAGAATTATATGTAACAAAAGCTACATTAAGTAGAGCTGAATAAAGTATGTCTTGAGATTCACAGACACATTCCGGAAGAAAAAAAAAATAGGTGTTTTTTGTTTTGTTTTAACAATCAGATCAGAATTTTAAACAAATCATATCCTTTTAGAGTGAAGAGTTGGTAAATTTAATCTCCCACTTACCCACAGAGCACAGAAAATTAATAAAGTACATTTCCATCACTACTTTGCCAACATATTTTCTTCTGGGATGGTGAAACATCTCCCAGAAACTAATAGATTCTATAACCTCCGGGCTTTTAACTTGATATTTCAAAAGATCAAAGCAAATAAAAAATAATAAGCTATCACACACTGCTTTCCTCATTTTGCTCTCTCATTTACATTTTGCACCAAAGCTCAGCTGCCTGGGCATTTACTAAATCCCAGAGCCAAATTCAAAGAAACCTGAACTCAAATTTTAAGCACTATTTTCATCTGTAGTCCAAGACAGTTGACACCATATTATGTTACTATGAGGATGTCTGAATATGTGGGACACAAGGAAGGGCTTTTGTGTGCTGTAATCCCTTTTTGAGGAAAATTATGTCATGAACTCTGTATCCGTACTTCCTTTTGCTGCATTGAGCATGTCTTAAACTTGGAAATCTTGGAGGAAAAACTACTTGTGAATGAAGTAACATCCTTGTAAAAAATTAATTGTTCTCTAGCACTCTTTCTACATATTAGCTGGAACAGTTCTTAAAAATTCTTAAGTGTCTTTAAAGAAATACTGCGCAGTAATATAAAATAATTTGTTGCCAGTGTGATGTCTCTGCAGCTAACACACACCAGAACTATGCATAAACTAGGCATGTCTTGCCTCTTGGTCTCAAGTGTAAAAAAGGACTGTGGGATGAAGACCTCAGGACTAGGGATTTTATTCAAAAGTTTTTCTCATTGCCCAGATAAAATTCTTAATAGCCCTAAAGAAATTCAGTTTCTGGGCTTGAGTGTCTGGCATTGGTTAGAAGCAGTTGAAATACCTATAATACATAGAACTACATCAGCTGCTATAACATTTCAAAGATTATTTTAATAGTACACGTATTAAAGTTCTGTGTAGATGGAGATAGTTTGGCCCAGACATTGAACTCCAAGTGAAGCTGTACTGTTTCAAGCAGTATTACCAATAATGGCTTCACATCCTGAAATGGAGGGAGTGATGATACATTTAATACCTTATTATTTTTAAAAGGTCAAGTAGCTTACTTTACCAATCATCAAGTTAAGAAATGTCTTTCATTATGTCCAAAATGAGATGTTAGTGTTTCCTCTCTGCTTTGGGCCACAATCTTCATCATTTCCAACTGAGAATGGCATCCAAATTTATTTGGACTTATCTTTCATCACCAGTATGATAAAAAGTTGGGTTTTTTAAAAAAAAAATAACCCTCATATTTATATAAAGAATAAAGACTCTCTAAAGTTCAGCACAGGAATAATGGCCATGGTATTCCATGCTCAAAGGGAGAGCAATTTTACTATATTAGTTTGATGAGTAATGCGTACCAAAATTAATGGTGCCACCTAAAGTTCAGCTCACTCAATCTGTACCAATTTGCTTGGCAAACTCTCCTTCTGTGGACAAATAGCACCAGGTGTCGACCTTTATAAATGAGGTCAGTGGCACAATGGTTCCCCAGATTATTCCATGCTGAATGATGTCTTGGCATATTACACAGGTGCAGGTAATGAAAACACTGTTAAATGTGCACACTTCCACAAACACTAAGGCGTAAAGAGAAGAGGGACCTGCTTCACCAATGCCTGGTGTCTTGTAGTGAGAGTAACCAAAGCAGCATCTTGGATACCCTCTAAAGTGCTGGAAGATCTTGAGTGAATTTGGAGCAGAGGAAGGCTGGCTCTTCTGGGGGACATAGGTGCTTTTGATTTGCATCTCCCAGACATAAGCTGTGGCCTTAGAAAATAGTCTCCATCTAATGTGATTTCTTAAAGTGGTGTTTCACCACTTATAGATTTATTTTGTAAAGTAAATAAATAAAAATACCCTCTCATCTGCTGCATTTGTTTTTATTTCTGAATTTATTCAAATAAAGTTTCTGGTACATCTTCATGAGAAAATAAACCTTACTAGTGTCAGAGATATTTCAAAATATTTTTAAGAGTTTCTTGCTTTAAAAATAATTCTGAAAAAAAAGTAGCTCTTAGGAAATTATAACTCCTAAAAATAAATGCTTGTGCTACTTCTGGGCAAGAAAAATGAGCTGTTAAGGTTACAAGATTACTTTTGTTCAACTTATAAATGGCCCTACTGAACCTCACTTTTACTGGCAAAAAGCAATGTGCTGTAAATTACATATTCCACAACAGGCATAGTTATCCTTCTTCACTCAACACCGGAGTTTCAATAAGTCACCAGTATTTCAGGATATGCTATGGTCAGAAATAATCAGCAATCAGTTATTGTAAACACAATAAACATTATTTTATCATCCCCCTTGAAATGGGGACTTTTGCTGGGGACCTGTTAGAATCAGCATGACAACTTTTAGGCCAGAGTGGTCTTGTTGGGCAGAATGATGATGAGCAAAATTTTGCATGTTCTAAACCAAGAGCAGTTTGCAGAACTAAAAAGAAATTTTCTGGAAGATAGACAATTTCAGATAAGCCTTTCCTTTTTTTATCATGTTCCTGCCATGATAGAATACCAGAAACCTCAGCAGGCTACCAGATCCTGTGAGATTTGTATTCAGTTTGCAAAACAAAACTTTGGTTAGTTCATCTAAGATGAAGATTCACAAACCAAACTTCTGGTTGCTTAGCTGAGCAACAGTGGATTATATATTTTGAGACTCCCTTCAAATTATTTTACTAACAGAAAGCAGAAAAGGATAAAGACAGTTAATCTCCTGTCAATAGACACATTTGTTTATGGGCTTGACTTTCCACCAAATATGGTATCCCAAAAAACTTCCCAAACAACAAATAATAATTATACATTTGTTTTGTTTCTACATAGATTTCTTTAAAATTATGAAGTCGAGGGTTAACCAATGTCCATGGTGACCATATTAATGGTGAAATTAACACAGGGGGAGAAAAATCCAGCCTGATCTGAAAATGAACCTCATACATAGCACTGTTGTTTTGGAGCAGAAGCAGAGAAAAATCCACAGGGTTTTCTCTGCAGAAATGTTTTTGGAGACATTAATGAGAATAAGTCTATCAGAGTTATGGTTGACTTTTAAGAAAGACATTTTGACATATGGAAAATTCACAGAAAAAATAAAATAGTCCTGTGGAGGGAGAGTTCATGCTGTGAATCAGGCGATTACTATATAAGCTCCATCAATCAGAAGGCTAAATATAATTATTTATTAAGATCTATATGAAGAGAAGAAAGCAATACATGCAGACAGGCAGGCAGGCAAGCAGCAGCTGCACACAGTACAGACTGCAGTCCATCTGTCCANCAGGCAGGCAAGCAGCAGCTGCAGACAGTACAGACTGCAGTCATGCAGACAGGAACATCGAAGGTACATTGATAAGACACCTAGCATACATTGGCTAACTTATGTAAACATCACTATTGCTATGGAGAATTCTACCCCAGTTCTCAAAACATTCCAGAGCCAAGTCTGGCTTGGCTTATGTGGCAACATAGTCTCCCTAAAGTAGCATATTCTCCATTGCATTTCCCATGAAAGAAGTGAAGGTGCATTAGTTTTATGGTATTACTTCAAATGATGCATAATCAGGATGAAAGTGATCATAATGACTACAATCAGTATAATGATTTCTTGGAGGTTCACTCCTCCCTGATAGATCAGTTAGCTTGTTGAAATAGCCATTACCTGCATCTGGATAAAGTTTCACATTAGACTTCCTTATTTTTAATTTGCAAAAGGCATACAGAAAAAACATAGCGATTTCTAATATTTTGGGCAGAAATCCAAGGTAATGAAGGTACTGAAGTATTCAAAACACTTTCAGAATAACTTAATCTAAATATCAGAAAATGGGAAGAGGAGACAAAATATGATTGTATAATTTAGGTCCAAATGCAGCAGTATATCCCTGATGCAAACAGGCCCAGGACCCCACCTTGGAGGAAAGAAAATTCAGTTGAATATTTGCTGCTGAAACAGTCTGATTCCTTATGGGACTAGTTTTGGAGCATTTAGTGAAAAGGCCCACAGCTATTGATGCTAATTGCTGATCTCTGTTTCAGGAAATTACCCAAATTACTCCCTTTATGAGCACAGATATAGCTGCTCTTCCCCTCATACAGGAGGAAATTTTCCATGTCTCATGGCTTTCCCAGCTTATAGCTTGAGTAAGCAAGATAAACATCTCCAAGACATATATTTCAAAGATCATGACATCCTCAGGACCTCCTTTTTGATTTTATCTGTTATAATCATTTGATATGCTGTTTGGGGCTAACTATTAGTGTAATCTGTATAGGAAGTGTTTTAAATGAAAGCCAAGGAAAAACCTTCAAAACAATTTTTGAACACAGCACTGTGAACATTATTTGTCAAAAATAAATTTAAAATTACATTCAATATTAAACAGAACTTCCTGTGAACAGTTTGAATGTGTTTGTGTTTAAATGAAAATACCACAAGAATAAAGCTAGAAACTAATTACAGAAAAATAGGAATGTCAAATATTGAAACTTTCAGATGCACTTTTTCATTAGGGTGCCAGTTCCCAAGATTTATTATATGAAAGCTTATTTTTTTTTATTTATAAGAGATACACACTTGGTTACTTGATTGCAAAGATATAGAATTTGAACTAATGAAGATTCAGACACTAAAAAGCATGTAAGAAATCTAAAAGTAAAAATAACAACAACAAAATAAACCCAACAAAAATCCAAACAAACAACCAAAAAAAAAACACAGAAAAAAAAGATTCACCCTCGACAACTACCTCAAGATTTTTTAATATATAACATCACTCATAATGAAGATGGCCATATGACTTTACTATTAATAAAAAATAAAGAAAAACAAAACAAAACAAAACCCAAACCCAAGGTTATGGTTATGTCTATATAGATGACTACATAAAATACAGAAAGTGTAACAGCATCAATAGTATATAGAATAACCTGGAAGAGAATTCTCTGAATTAATAGAAAGTCTCATTAACTATTGGTGTTCATCCTAAGCCCCTGCAAAATTACTTTCTCAGAATTATAAAATAGTTGGGTACAAAATACACAGTGAGGTGATGACATGGAGATCAGTGATAACAATCAGTTTCTGCAGTCTCTCCCACTCATGCAGCACATGAAAATGGGCTGCATCTGCCTAGAGCCCCAGCAAAAATCTCAGGTATTTACATGGGTCTATCCTAGCTGCAGAATTATAAATATGCACTGAGGAGGAAAAAAAAAAAAAAAAAAACACCAAAAAAAAAACCAAACAAAAAAAACCCCTTCAGCCTAAATCTCAATGAAACTGAAATGATCTCACAGAGAAAGATAAGAGAGGACCACCCTGTAATTTACACCTTCTGACATGATTGTTACTTTCATATTCTGTTGTGTGCCTTTAGAAACATTGACATTATCACCTTCTGCCAAATTTTATCATCTGATATTAAGGATCCAGACAGTTGTGCCAAAAACGAATTGCCTGTAATAATGGTCATGCTTCACAGATCAGCACAAGCAATGTCACTGACCTGGCCAACTGCTCTTAAAGAGCTGTTAGTCCAAATTATCCTAGAGAAATTTAATAATTGGGAATGCTAATCCCTTTAGGATATTTTGTGGCGTTATAACTCTGTTTATTCTCAAGCATTTAATTTTTAGAGTACTTCGTGCTTTCTTATCTATTATATTAAAACACCTATTGAACCAAGTTATTTGGGATTAAGTAAATTATTCCACAATTATATCTTATTCAAGACAGATCACAGTTTATTTCCACCACGTCCAGGCTATATCTCATCTCCTCAACTGAATATACCAGAGCTGAAATATAGAAAGTCAGGTTCTTCTTCTCCTGGTTATACCCAGGTGAACAGTGTTACAGCACACAGTTCCCTATGACCAGACAACACTGCTACCCACACTCCTTCCCAAACACATCCTGTCATAGAATAGACTTCCTGGATCACAAGCAAATAGCAGATTTACAGGGGTTATACATTCCCAACTGCTTGTCAAAATGGTACTCTTTTATTGGAGCATTATATTAGAGCATTTCTTTCACTGAATATGGACACTCCACCTACAGCTTGTAATCACTTGCACTAAGGCCTCCGTACATTGGAATTTTGCTTGAACCCCATAAAAAACACGCTCAAAATGCAGATTACAGCAGTTGACTCAAGATGCAAGTAAAAGTGATAGCAACTTGTCTCCTATGCCCAACATTTGAGTAAACTGGGACACCACAGAAAAAGAGTTCAAGTGGATTGATTGCAAAAGAAAAGAAATAACTACAAGACTAAGATGAACTTCTAAAACTCTGCAAACATCATACAAAATGGTTAACCTGTTAAAAATAGGCCTTACTCTTCTCTTAAACAGCTGACTACACCACAGTTACCCTGATTCTACAGAGAAGTTTTACAAGGCTAAAACCGATGCCAGTTAGATCTGAATCTGGCCAAATGCCGGCAAATGGAGTAGCTTCAGATGCTGGCTTAAACTGAAATGGCAGATGCACTGTCACATGGCAATCAGGAAATTTGTTCTGCTTTCTTTCCCAATTTGCTACTGACCCCAGCATATCCTTATGTCAATAAGGAAGTGTGAAAACGGGAATCTAAGGAAAGAGCAGACTATAAAACAGCTTTAAAATCTGGCTTTTAAACTGAGGTTTTTTTCAGCAAGACTTAAATGTTTAGTAACCTTGTTTCAATACTATTTTTATGTCACTAAAAGCAGTTACTACTAAAAATTTTGAGCTTCTTACCCAGGCAGCTTACTCTGTCTTTTATTTTAATTGCACAAAAACGAAATAAAAATCTTTTCAGACACAAAAGAAGGCTGAATACACTGTAAATAACTGACCTATTTCATGCTTTTTCTTCCATTGTGCCTAATTCCATCTTCCAGGATAAACGGAGAAAGGACTGGCTAATCAGAGAAGCTTTTACAGTTACAATGGACTTTTATGACAGTTACCATGTATTGATGCTTTTGTAACAGCAGGGGCTTGGGCCAGCAGCAAAAATACTTTGCAGCTTTCCCAGATGATCTAACTCATCGACCCCACAGAGGGAAGAGCTACAGCAAAGCACAGTACAACCTGTGAAAAAGTGGCCCTTTTGTTAGTATGAGAAAATGCACAAGTGAGTGAAAGGAAAGGTTTATAAATCTTGAGACCACAGAATCACTTTGCCAGTGATTTTGTCGTACAACTCCAAGAATTTCAGCATGAATGCAGCTAATACTGGAAACCTGCAGCCTGGCTAAGGCTGCTCTGTGTGGTAGATAATCTTGCCTTTTCAAGGTTTCTTTTTTTGGGCAAGAAAACACATCAATAACATCAGTCATTTTAACAAAATGTTTTATCTGCCCCAGGTTCTTTCACCTGAAGAAACAATTGTAGCCAGGAGCTTTGCCATTAAATATATCCCTAATATTCCCATCTGCAGAAATCTTTGTTTTCTATAGCAAAAACAAGTCTTGGGTGGTCCATTACTGGCCTTAAAGTAAGCTACATAAACTCAAAATTTGTGGAGTGTTGTTTGTACCGCAAAGACAAGACACACCTTAAAGTAGGGGCATGACCAGGACTTAGCCAAAATCGACAAGTCAAATAAAGGAGGTTAGCTGCATTTTTGCATGCTTCATGAAAAGGCAGTCCTACCTAATGACTCCATATTGTGCTCCCCCCTATGAGTTGAAGGGCAGCTATAGATGACAACACAGCCAAACTCTTGGGAGCAGTGGTAAGCAAGCTAAACCTGGCTAAACAGAGGCACAAGCTGAGCATCGAGACAGGCACACACACACAAAACTCAGCACCAAAAGAGACTACAAGCCAAGGAGGGCAGTGCAGCACTGGAACAGGTTACCCAGGGCACTCAGAGGGACTCCATCCTTGGCAGTTTCCATAATCAGAACAAGTGGTAGCAACAATCCCTCTTTAAGGAAAAGACTGGGCTTCGAGCCAACCCTTCTAGCCATCCTTGCTATGATTTTGGGAAAACATGGGCTAAAGTAGCATGTTTTAAAGATGTTTAAAAAGCTTTATTAACCTACTGTCAGAGCCAAGCAATGCAAGGAGGATTGCCTATAGGACAGCCCTATACTGGAGGAAGTCCCTCTGTCAGACCAGGGACAGGGAGACTCCATGGAAGTGTCTTGTGACACTAGGGCAACAAGAGTGTAATAAGAGAGTAGTGGCATTACTGGGACAAAGTAAAAGTGACAGGTAGAAGGAATTGAATTAGTAAAATTATGCAAATAATGATTTTTTTTCCCAGCTCTTCTTGAAAAAGGAGTGAAACAGACAAACCTGTTACAGAAGTGAAGCACACTGACCAGTATAAATAGCGCCATACAAAATGAATTCTAGGATAGAAGCTTTGTTGAATATCATTTGAGGGAAACATTGGCTAGAAAGCTATGTGTGACAGCTTCCTTTCCAGAGTTACGGCTTAAATATACAAAGAATTTTCCAAGACAAATAGGTAAAAAACCCTCTTATAGGCCTAATACCACCATTGTAGTAGACACAAGTCACATTCAGAGGGACTTTTTTTTACTTTTAATATTGTAGGTTATAAGCTATATTTATTAAAGAAAAAATAATACAATATCCTTCACTTGTTTAACCTGTTCTTTCATAAAACCTGTTTCAGGTAATAAAATTAATGATAGACACCTAAAAGAGTAATTTTCTTTGGATAGCCAAGGCTTCTTGAAATAAACCCTTTGTCCTTGTCTTGCTGCATATCATGCAAATATCATGCTTATGCTGTAATATCAGTAGCTAATTTACTTCATTGTTAAGCCCAGACCTTCTTCTTTGTTTCAATCAATTACACTATATCACCCAGGCTGACTGATCTAAGACAAAGGTGACATGACCTTTGAGAGTCAGTCTAGCACCGAGTGATCTTTTGATGACACAGAGTGGTCACATCAGTCAGTGTAGCTGTGATTTAGAGCAGTGAATGCTCCATTAGGCTTTCCCTATTTCTTAATCATTTCTTCCAGACACACTGACAACTGCCCTGCACTGGACAGGGAGAGAAAAAACACCCTCCAGGACAATTGTGCTGGAAAATATGAGACCTCTCACTCAGCGTCAGTGGTTGAAAACAAGAGATAGAGAGACATCACTCCATCAAAACTAGACTGTTGTAAGGAACAGTGGAGTTGGATCCAAGCCAGTATGCTTTACAGTTTATAGTACAAGCCAATTTTTTTGTCTCATACAAATCTTACTAGTCTGTGACATATTAATCATTATTATTTACACAATTACTTAAGTACTTCAGAGATTGTTTAAGAAATTAAAATAAGCAGAAGTCCATCCTAAGAGAACGGGATGTACTGTGTTAAACATCCTGCATGCAGAGAATGGGAAAGAAGAAAAAAAGATAATTTCCAGCTAATTGTTTATGTCCTATTCTTTGGCAGCTATGCCAATAAAAGCACTGAATAATGATCCTGAAAGGACCAAAACAAGAGAAATGACATGTTCAGCAGTTCTTGTTATTTGAAATCCAGTAGTGGGTTTTATTTGCTTTTCAGCTTTACTTTGGTGTGGCCTTTCAAAAGGAAATAATCCTGTGAATACAGTATCTGGCAAAAAGACAAAAGGGCTGCCAAGTCTGATCCACAGGTGATGAGTACTTGGCCAGCAACCAAGCTTAGGCTAAATTAAATACAATTAAAACAGACAAAATTGTCCATCTGCTTGTACAGTTAATATAGACAGAGTGTAAAAAGGTGCTAATAATGAGTGAAGAGAAAATCTTACACTACATGCTGAAGACCAAATGTCCAGCAAAAATTTCTGCTGCACAAAACAAGCCAAAGCAAAAAGCCTGTACAAAGGAACTCTAGCAAAACACTAATATGAAGTGCCTATTTTTTTTCATGTTTGGTAGCAATAAGGAATAGACAAAATTTTCAGCTCCTCTGTGAATGGAAGAATTTGATGATCAAATCTAACATCTTTTCCATTTTAATTGCAGCAGCTAAAGGCATATTTAGAAAAAAAAAATTAAGTATTAATCAACCTGAAACTAGCATGCGTGCTGAAATAATGTGAGCATATTTTGAGTCACACATATGCAGTGTGCTTAAGTCCATAAAAAGAAGTCATGTAACAAGAAGGAGGAATAAAAATAATAAAACACCACAACAACTTAGGTTTTATGTCATTGAGATTCAAACTCTGTCTAAAATCTAGCACAGTTTAAATATTTTCCCCTTGTTTTCAGCCACACATATACCAGTGCATACTTTAAATAACCCAATAGGTAGCTGTGTTCTTTAACAACAAGTGGGACACTCAAATTTAATTCCTTGCTTTGACTCAAATCCACAGTTTTTACTCAAATCCCCTCTGTCTTCATTTTACTCTACAGCTAAATCTGTCATAGTTTTTCCACTGCCCATAGCCAATCCATGCTGTGTGTTCATACTCCCTGATTTTCCTGCACCCATAACATAGTGATTTAGGAAACCAAAGCAAAAGCCCTTTCATTTCCTTGCCAGTGTTGTGAGTCTTTGCTGGGTGGAATGCCTGAACAGGTCCACAGTTAAGTGCTAGTGCTGGAACAAGGGCAGCAGCTGAGCACACAGCATACCAGGAATGAGCAGAGAAGCAGGACTGCCTCTTTCAACAACAGCCTTGGTTCAGCCTCCTTAGTGCTGTCCTAAAACTGTATCTTTAGTTTCATAACTGTTTCAAATGAAAGGTTTAAAGCCTTGCTCACTTCTTTCCTCCTGCCAGCATTCAGGCAGCTGTGCAATGAGCCACATTTGCAAACTCATGCCAGATTTGGTTACAATTTTCTCCTATTAAAAATATGTTTATAAAGACAGGAAGAATAGAAATACTTTTTGGATACTCAGGAGTTTTCAAAGTGATATTATTACTTTGTCTTTCAAAGAAGAGATGTACATGTTTAGCAAATACTCAGTGCCTCACTAGTGAATATTCATGGCTTAAAGCACATTTTAAACACTAAGAAAAGCAATTTTTTCTAATTTAAATATTTTCATAGTTTGGGGTTTTTTTTTGTTTTTGGGTTTTTTTGTTTGGTTGGTTTTTTGTTTGTTTTTTGTTGTTTTGTTTTGTATTGTTTTGGGTTTTTTCCTTTCCTTCCTTCCCTCTTTAAAGAGAGGTGCTAAACTGGGACTAAGCCAACGTAATTGCAAGAAAGTATATTGCTACCTCCAAGATGACCACTGATAGGGACTGGAGAGTTTATCTTACTAAATGCCCACAGATCTCTTAAGTCACTCGTAATATTAATGAAAGTCCAAAACACCCAACTTTGTGCATTAGCAGGGTGCCTGCAACCTGGATCCAGCTGCAGAAAAAATGTCCAGCTGCAAAAAAAAAAAAAACACCAAAAACAGGCACTGCCAAGACATTGGTTTTTATGTCAGGAAATGGTTAAATGGAGATGAATTAACCCCTCTAAGAAAGGACACCTTGGCTGGCGTGTTTGGTTTGTTCTCCCATGGTCACTGAGCAGACTGAACCAGCTCTCTGCTTACTGAACTGAGTACTGCTCTGGTCTGAATCCTGCTCCACAGTGCAGAAGGAGCCAGACTCACACTAACACTTCCAGACCAGCAGCACCATGGGTTTAGGTAACCCAGGCCTAAACTCATCAAAATCAACTCTAATTTACAGGTCTTTTTGTTCCTGATCTTTATCAATTTTTCCTCTAACACTCAAAAAGGAAGTAGGCAGAAGAAGAAAGGAAAGGGGAAGAACTACATTCCTCCCTGAAGTAACCAGCCTAAACATTTTACACACATTTAGCTAATTATCCCAAAACAGAGTAGAATTCTCACTATGAATAGAAATTATTTTATATTTCACAGATGTCACTAATTTCACTAAAAAACACGTGAGAAAGTAACAGCTAGTTTTTTTTCTCTGTTTACATCCACAAGTGGTAACTACTCATCAGAGATTAGGCAAGATTAGTTAAAGGAAAGTAGCAGGACAACATAATGACAGAATAGAATTTTAGGAAGTCAATGTTTCTGGAAAATCCATCATCTGAATGCAAAATTGCAGTATGCTTCCTCCCATACCCAGGCTTAGTAGAGATAAATTAATTTCTTGGACCATTTTAAAAAATTTGTACTGAATCTCTTGTAAATATTTCCGATAAACCTTTCTACTTCATCAAGTGCACTAACAAACAGAAAGCAGCAAGTACATGGCATGACTTGCTTTCTGAAAAACAGACAATTTACAATATTACCCATCCCTCAGGCTAGATATTAATGCCCATTTTTGAGAAGAGTAAGATTCCTTTTAATTTTTTAGAAGGGTAAGGTTCTTATCTGTGGATGTGTTCTGAAGGGGAAGAGGGCAAGGTTGGCTGGATTTTTATTTTTTTTAAATGTGCCTCTCTTCATGCATACAACTATCTTACCAGAGGGTTTAATGTATTCCCTTAACCTCCAAAGGTCTGGGCTTACGCAAAGTTCCTGAACTCTGTCATTCCAACTCAAAGCTGTTTATACCAGAGAAATTGCAGGGCAAACACACCAATCATACCCTTATCAGTCCCAGCCCCACAGCTCTGCATCACTCATTTTTATTACTGAACAGTCTGGGTTGTTTTTTGCCTTTTTTTCCCCCCTTCTTTTTAAGCTGTGCTAATTAAGAGAATCCAATCAAGTACGCTGTACAATTTCTGCAGCAGAAACCCAAGGGCTACTATTTCAACTAGAAAGCAATTCTTATAAGCAGAGTTATTATTGGCAGGGAGAGATTAGCTTGCCTCCAGTAGCACTGGAGTACTGATAGCCAGAGGTACATGCACAGTGAGCACACCAGCATGGTATGAGAAACCAGGCAGGATTGCAAATAAAGCTGCACTGCTAATGAGGAGCTGGAGGAATCGGAGCATGAGGAAGCACCAAATTAAGATGCCTTCCTGTCTCAGCACTGCTGACTTTAACTGCCTCAAAGGGCCAAGTACCTTTAAGTACCCCATCAACAGCATTATATTTATTTAAGGTCTTAGCCAGAACTTCCCTCAAATCTCAGGTCATATAGCCTTTCATATTTTGCTCAATGGGTAAAAGAGCAGGTGCTTGCATTTTATATTAAAATGCTGTTAAATATAAAGTGTACTACACTTGCAATATCCTCTTGTGGCAAACACAGGTGAGCTAAGGACTGACCTTCTCAATTTTCCACAAAATTAACACTACACATTAAGACAATAAAAAATAATTCAGTACTGGAATTAATCCAATATTTGAAACTTTCTTGATCTTTCTTCTCTATAGAAGACAGATGATTAACTGTAAAAAAAATGTTAGCAGTAAAAATCAAATAACATATAAGTTTAATCACACATGAGCTATATCTTATATCTTCTCCACCACAGACCTTGCAAGAACACAGCCAGTGAAGGACAAAAACAGTGTTCCAAGAAGTAAAAATAGCAAGTGTTTCCCTAAGGCCTGTCCAGTTGGTACTTAATGAGACTATAACTCAAGTTGTTTCATTTTTATTTTGTGTTGAATTTGGGATCCTCAGAGTTAATAAATGCTTCTTGAAGCCTATTCTGTTAGGTCTTTAATTGATAATTGTAATCTGAAATGATGACTAGAAGGGAAGAGAAATGTGATGGAGAGCAGACTTCAACATTCTCCAGGGTGTATCCTTTGCTGAGGGGGGTAGGCAAACAAGACATGTGCTTGGATCCCTGCTCACTACTTGTCATGTGGACACAAGGCTGCCTGTGCTGGCAGTGCACAACCATGAGCCAGGCAGTGACCAGCAGCACTGCAGGAGCCACGCACACACTTTCCTTTACCCCTTGCTAAACCCACCTGGGGGAAGGAGCAACATCTTCAATAGGTGAACACCCATCAGAGACCAACCCTCAGGCACCCCTACTGAAATTATCACATCATGTTATGAAGCATTTGATGGAAAGACAGAAACTGTTAGAGATTAAGATAGGACTAACTACTATTTATTACTTCTCTGTAGGCTTCAGGTGAAACCACACTGATGAAGGGAACTCCCTCCCCACCCTCCACAAGTTAATAGCGTCTCACCTCAAACATGTCAGCTAACAAAGCTCCACGTCAATCTAAATTCTTTCATAACCCATATCTCGCCAAAGCTTTACCCTGCTTTTGCAATGGGATCTGGGGACAGCTAAATGGCCTGTGGCCATTTCAGAGTGCCAGGCTTTCAGACAAGCCTTTTCAGAGTGAGGGGGAAAAAGATTGTGCCAATTGACTGTGAAACCCCAAAGACCTTGTTCAAACAGCCATAACTTGAGAGCCAAGAGAGTCTGAGCAGTTAGGCAAAAAGCAGGCTACCTAACAAAGCTTAAATCCAAACTTGTGGATTTCTTTTTTTTCCCCCACCCTTTTCCCCCGTATTATATGAATATTTTTTAAACACACTAATTGCTTATATTAATTTGCTATTTACAAAACTGGCCAAATACCACTTTAATACATAATTTTGGAAAATGTTATTGAGTTATACTATTACTAGAACTACAGCTGAACAAATATGAGTCCCTAGTAGAAATGGAAGACATACAGTTGATGTAAACTAGTTTAAGTCCCTTCAAACACTTGAAGCACTGATTTATTGGCTTGCCAGGAATCTTTGTAGAGTTCAGACTGATTTAAAACCCTTCTGCTGTTTCTATGTTTTTCCTTTAGCCAGTCTTTTAGTAATGACAAACATGTTTCAGCTAGTAGATTGTCCACTACCAAGGCATCATATACAATACCAATATTATTTTTTGTGTTAGCTACTAAATGACCACAAGAGAGAAGTAGCTTTTTCAATTTCCCAATGGGATTGCTTTCAGGCATGGGACTTGAACAATTTTAGTCCAAGCACTTGTACTCATAGAGGTTTGTGCAAATACTTGCATCTTGGTCTACAGATCAGAATTTTCACAAGAAGTTTTATTGACAGAGCTTTATTAAACAACAAATTCTACTGAAAACTAATCCGGTCACTATGATCACTCATAGAACAAATTCAATTTACATGGAATATATTTGGTAATGCTTTCTGCAGTAATTACCAGATGCTATTTATAAGACAGAGGCTGAAATATAGACAGAAAATAAATTAAACCCATGAAACAAGAGATAATAGGTGGTCCTTCTATGAACCTCCATTTTTTTTTTCTGTCTAAAGATGAAACTAAGCATTAGTCAGTTATTTTTGTCCTAGAGCTATTATGCAATACTAGACTGAACAAGTCTAACATCTCAAAGCTGCAGAAAGATGGATGTCCTCCCTCCACAGACTTCCAGTTTCATGTTCCTGCATTGACATAAATACACCTATCCTTACAACAAGTTGCTTCAACTCACTACTCCAGTCAAAAAAATAAAGAAGCAAACCCAAATATGCATCGCATTTTTAAATTGCTTTTTGTTGAGTTAGTGAATTTAAGCACCAGCCATTCTGGTGAGTCACAGAGCAAGGACAATGCAGAAGAAGACAGATCCTTGAGGCTGGGTGTAGGAGACAGGTAGAAAAAAAGGGGAATAAGGACAACCTGTTAGTGACAGCAGATGAACTGGCTTAATGCCAACGTCATCTTCCCCATTGTGCCAGAAAGGAGTGCAGTCTTTTTGCTTATGCATACACCTGCAATTTAATCACACTACCGTATATTAAATAGATGCCTACTTACAAGACATTTCCAGGAAATAAGCTTCTAAAATATTTAGTGACACCCATTCTCATCCAACAAAGCTATTTTGTATGGTGTCCTGTTTGCATGACAGAAAGAAAGTAATCTGCTAAAGTAAAAATTACACTGGAAATAAGGTTACCTCTTTCAGTTAAAATTATTTCTGCTTCAGTGTTTCCAGTGCCACTTTGATACACAAGTACATAAAAGATCCATGTATATATCTTCATCCATAATGCAGGCAACTACCTAGGCTAGTCAAGTATTTTTCCCATCTCCCCAGTTTCATAGCCAAGAAAAATATTTGTCAAAGCATCATTGTTTTGCCTGTTTCCAAGCAAAGCAGAACTAGACTCCCTTCACTCTGAGAGTCACACTCGAAATCATCCTGTTGCACCTGAAAAGCCTTTTGAAATAAACATTGTCAGTGTTCAAATTGTCCAGAGGGCTCAAAACTAAGGACCAGATTGACTGCACCATGGAAAACCAGAAGTTTTACATCTGGTTTTACATCTACAATAGTAGATGACACTCTTTTCTTCTCTAAATTTGACCTATTGTTACCAAAATTACGGTTATTATTGTAAATTATTGCTACCAAATTTCCTACCAATAGGAAAAACTCCTTAATATCAATGTAGCATTAAGAATCAGGTATTATTTCTTCAGCACTGGATACACAGGGGATATTTCCTCCTACCATGCATATTGAGTTCCTCTTCTGTGTTATGTTTAACATGATTTTGAAGAATAGCCACTGTATTGTCCATAAGTTTGGTAAATTGTTCATCTGGTAACACTATGAAACATTAAATTGCCTGGAACAGAGGTAGCAGCCATCCATATAAACCCAGCACATGCCATTTCTATAGGAAACAAATAGCCCAGAGACGTCAAATGAGAGGATAGGGATCAACGGGTCAAACACTCTACAACCTAAAGTTTACATTGCATTGCCATTTTCAGCTTTACCATAGGATTTACCTCAGCTGAGATTCAAATATTGCTGGCCTACAGCAGTTTTGCATACAACACCAGAGTAAAATTAGCCATGACATCCATGACTGAGCTGAAGCATGGAGCCACCCCCTCTGCCCCTCTCCCACCCTGTACTACACCATTTCCCACCTCAACCCTCTGGCAAAACCATCCATGAGGCCATTATACACACCAATGAATGTTCATTGATCCACTACCAACTGTTCACAAAATCATTTCACAAGTTTCAGGTGATTTCAGAAAATTTAAGTGCCTTGGAGTATCTAATTTTCAATACAAAACAATCAGACTTCTGTTCAAATCTCTGAGTCATCAGTTTTACAGCTGTACAACATGAGTAAAATATTTTAGGAGTAACTGGCCTTTCTTGTTCTTTCTAAACTAATCTTACTGATATGACAGTGTTTCCCACAGAGCTCCCAAGCAATGAAATGCCAGACAGGTTTTCTTTCCCACATGGATTCTGATCTTCTGAGGCAGGGAGGAGGGGGACAGGGCAATAATCTTCATTGTAGTCCCTGGGTATTACACCACTGGTTTGCTCCCAGTTGCATTAAAATAACCCCAAACTGTTCCAGCGAAACAGAGATACCATTGATCCAGAAAGTACTAATTCCTTAGTACCAAGAAGTTGTGGCTGCCCTATCCATGGAAGTGTTCAAGACCAGGTTGGATGGGGGTCTGAGCAACCTAGTCTACTGAAAGCTATCTCAGCATGCTCATGGCCAGGGGGTTGGAACTGAATGATCTTCAAGGTCCCTTCTATGATAATCTAGGAAAATAATCTGCATTCTATAATTCTATTATCACATTAAAAGAGATCTGTATTTAAGCATTTTATAATAATTCAGTGAAGTACTTTCTTATAACACAGTCCTTGGTTCTCCCTGCATGCAATGAAGAAGACAACTGGTTCCATTAATGCAAATTTTAAAGACAGGGTTTATAATACTTCCACTGTTAGCAGTTGCTCATTGTTTTCTTCAGTATCTTAACAGCGTAGGGAGGGGATGACTTGATGACAAAACGTCTAACAGATGCCAAGTGAGGGGCCTGGAAAAGCCTGGGTTCATTAATTAAAGGGATGTACCTCTACAGAACACAGACCCTTGAAGTTTGGGGGTTGTATTAGAGGATCTTTATGGTCAACTATTCAGTCTGTAACTGTTCATTTTGTTTATCCAGAAGGCCTCATGCTGGAATTCGTTTGACAAACAAACTGCCACTACTTATCAAGTTATTCCTGTCACTGATGTGACAAAATAACTCATGAAGGGATTTAAAACTGTATCTGACTTCCCTCCAACTAGCTGTAGTCTCTGGCACTTAGGGGCAAAAAAATAAATGTAGCTTAACAACCTGAATATTGTTTTTAAAAATCTCCACCTTATATTGAAGTGTTTTTAAAATTAGTCTGTCTGCAAAAGTGTAACATTTATTGAGGGAATTTGGAAAATTTACAATTCTACTTGCATTAATCAAGAGAACAAGGAAAATTGGAATTTTGATCATGTCAAGGAGTCAGGTAAAACATATTAACAGAATAAGAATAAAGGTTTAAAAAACACCAACACAAATTTTGAACTGAAAAATGTGAGAATTACTTACAGCATACTAAATTTATATTTGTTTAAATTAAGCAAGGCGTTGCCTCAATCTGAATAAATATTTCTAAAAGGTTTTTAGTTATTGGAAAGTTGCATAAAGAATTCTGGTAGAAAAACCTCTGAGCTTGAAAACAGACCATAACCCAGCTCAGCCTCTGCATGACCTCATCAGGTGCAGAACAGCTCTGAGTTGAGCCACCTAGCACCAGGCTCCTATCCCAGATCAGCAAAGGTCTACAGATTCTTTCTTTTTTTTTTTTTTTTTTTTTNNAATTTTTTTTTTTTTTTTTTTTTTTTTTTTTTTTTTTTAATTAAAAAAAAGTCAACTTGTAGATGATGTGAGGTCAGGTGGGGCTTTGAAATCTGCTCTAGTGGAAGGTGCGCCTGCCCATGGCAGGAGGGTTGAAACAACATGATCTTTCAGGTCCCTTCCAACCCCAATATTTCAATGATTCTGAGCTTTACTTAGGGAACTTCGAGCTTAGGTACCTTGCCAACAGACAATCAGAGGAGCTAAGACCCATGTATGCATTTTTCAGGAGAGTGCTTCTTTAACAAGAGGAGCAGACTAATCCTGCAAATGGTCATCTGACACGCATGCAGAAGAAAGGAGGCTCCTGCCCAACATTTCTTTGTCCTAAAAAGGGTATATGAGTTTTATATGGTATTCACAGTCATTGGCTAAAACAACTAAGCCATTTGTTTCCTAAATTTCAAGTCAAGATAAGGCAGAAGTGCATTTTTCTCTTGGATAATCAGAGGGGGAAGGACAAGGGAACTGGCAAGGACCCCCTTAAGTCTGTACTAATTTTTTCCCAGCCACAAAACACAATCATCATCATTCAGCCCTTGTATAAGAAAGTTTAATGGAAAGAAATCAAGACTTAAAACAGTGCCAAACATATCCATAAGAACTCTCAGACCTGCCAAGCCATCATGCACTGACCCTCACAAGGCTGTTCAGCAATCCTTGATCATGTTTCAAATAAGGCAAAAGGAGCTTACAATGCTTACTCCTACATATGATATTCAGGGATACATAAAATACTTATGGGGCATGAAGTTAACATAGTAATTGTTTTAATAGAATTACTTGAATACTCAAACTTTCTTTTTCTCTTATTTATGGGAAAAAAACCCCAAAACTGAGATAGTATCTTTGTTCCTCCCATTGTTAATATTTTATGCTAGAAACCTTAAATATTTATGCATGCTGGGAAAAGTTATTTTCTGTCAAAATGGTCTCCTTTCAGAAGAATAGCCTAGTCTTTTTTTAGTTACTTCTAAAACAAATGACTGATTGAATGTTTTCTTTTTACTGCAAAACTTGTTCTTGCACCTTATTTCCACTGGCAGATAGAAGACCATAGGGTTGAGAATATCGACTAAGACCTTCCTCAAACCTTCAGTTCAAAGAGGTTTTCTTGAGATACAATTTTGATTGCTCCTTTTTTTTTTCTTTTTTTGATCATTAAATCAATTTAATCAGGTTTTGATGCAGAATTAAGTACTAAACAAAAGACACAGAGCATTAAAAGAAAAACAGCGTCACTGGTTTTCTTAGTCCTGATCCCTGCAAGTCTTTCGTTACAACGCATGCAAACCAAAGATTTTTTTTTCTGTAATGGTTAATATGCGTCTCAAACACATATCCCAGTCTTACACATGTATTTTGCCAGATAGCACCAAGCTGTGCTGCTCTGGTGTGAATCTAATAATCTAACCATGCTACTCAGGACAGCTGTGTGGAAAGTAAGATCACACCCAAAGCCTTGAAGGAAAACAAAAACTCCAAATTGAAGTAGTTCGGCAGAATTAAGGTTGTAGGATACCAGATTATATCTTAATACCTCTTTTACCCTGAGTAGACATGTTGTTTTCTCTTTTTCAGCATTATGTTAATGAGTTTTAAGTAGTTCAGCACCAGTGACTCTAGAAAACTGCCTGCTTCACATCCCCAAGTATTTGTGGCCTTCTGAGACATCCAGAGAGGCCACCAAAAAACACTATCTGGCCCTTGCTGTCACTGTTAAATTTTATGGCTCTTGCAAACCCTATTTATTCTACACCTCTGCAGAAAGGTTACCTTCCCAAAGCAGCACTGGCGGACAGGAATGCGTGCCTGCGCCACAGGCTTGTTGCCACATGGTTTGACAGAGCACATCTCCAGCTTCTTTTCTTAGGTAGGTGTACCTGGGCCAGCTACTGGGAGCATCTCCCATTATCCCACACTTATCTCTGCAATGGCTGTGCTTTGTAACAGGGGCAACCAGAGGACGGGAATCCCCACCTCAGCTGCCAGAGTTTGTGAATATTCAGTGCAAAGTGTGACAGTTCAGAACCAATGAAAGGTAATGTCCAGCTCTCCTTCTTAACCTTTTTGTATGGGGACAGGACAGAGCCTGATGGGCATCGGAAGCCAAATCTCCCTACAAACATGAGACAGAGCCATTATGGGTCTAAACTGGTATTCCAGATTATGATTTGGGGTAGTTTTGGTGTGGTTACATTTTGCCTATTCCAGCTCCAATGTGGACATCAGAAATTCCTACAGAAGAGCAGAAGCTACAACTGCAGATAGTAACCTCTTAAACTGTCACAGCACATTCTTCAAAGTCATCTGTGGTGCCCTTTGTCTCCCATACGTCAATCCTGGGCACATGATACACGATGCTTCAGATTGCATTGAGGAGAAGATACATTTAAGTCTCAGTTGCTATAGCACCAGATAATTTGATTGCTTCTTTTTAACTTGATTGTAGAAGCAGCACAGACCAGAATCCAGTGTCATTAATACTACTTGAGTGTGAGGTTTTTTTCTTGCCGTGCCATGACACCCTTAACATTTTGGGTTTGCACACACTAACAGCAAAGTTGTAACTACACCCTGCCCAGGCTTGTCTGAGTCAACTTGAAACCAGCTCAGGGCACTGTTTTTCTGATGCTTTAAGACAATGTGCCTATTGAAGTGGCAAGCTATCCTCCCTGTTTTCAATCTAAACTCTGTATCAGCAAGCAATTTAACTCAGCAGGCATCTGTGCAACTCTACTGCTGGCTCAAGAAAAAGGATAGGATTAGCTTAAACTTTTCTTATGAGTGAATGGACCTCTGGGTTTTGGCAGGAAATGTCATCTACAAGCAACAGCAGTGTTTCAGCTACAGCAGAAGATGTGGAAACAGGTGAAAAGGCTTCAGAGTTAAAGACGCCTTAGGTCACAAAAATCTGTATTTCTTAACTAGTTTGCCTAGCTCAGGTGCACTTGGACAAGCTGCAGCACTCTTCTGACTACAGCGTGAGAAAAGACATGGTGACTACACGGAGTTCAAATGCCATAACCCAACTTAGAGATACCATGTCACCTATTGTGCATTTTAAAGCAAACAAAAAGAAAAAGAAACAAAACAACCAAAAAAAAAAAAAAAAAAAAAACCGCCAAAAACACACCCCTGAAAAACAATGTTTCTTGGAAAGGTCAGGGCAGGTACTGGACAGAAATAATTTTCATTCCCAAATATTGGTATTGTTCTTTTTGTTTAGAGTAACTCAGCTTGTTCACAAATATCTTCATTATACTCTGGCATTTTACACAAAATGAGATGGACATATTTTGTCAGTGTGCCATTAAGTTTTTACCAAGAATCAGGCAAGGACTGGAGATCAGAACTGACATTCCTCTTTGGTGAATCTGTTCCAGATAACATGATGTTAAGTACATTCCATCCAACTTACGTTTCTCACCTTCAGTCACAGATCAACTCTTGAGTACTCTTACCTTCCCAGGTTTCTTTGTCGGTTTGTTTCTTAACAATCCTAAACAGTATGCCAGGAGGTGATGGACAAATTGCAAATGCCATGGCATTTACCCTTTCTATCAGAGGAAACATCAGTAAGGTATGAACAGCCTGTGAACATTTTAGTATCTCTTCAGACTAGATCTAGAACTCTGGTCACACAGATACTAGTCAATATCAAAACTTTATATATCCCATCCTGAATGTTAAGGTATTTGTATTCGACGGATCCAAAGTCCCAAGAGCTTGGAAAGGAGTTTTTGTACATGCAAATTTCTTTCATTATTTTCTCCATAACAAAAATCCTCTATTCTGCCCCCCAAAAGACAAAAGCAAACAAACAAAAAACAGACAAAAAACCCCACAAAACAACAAAAAAGTACCAAAAACCCCTTTCTGAAGGCTGGAAAGGAAGGGGAAAGATCTAAGACATGTAGGAGCGTCACTATTTCAGTTGCATGAGTTAATGCTCTGTGTATGCTAAGAGATGCTTCTTTATATGCATTTCATTTCAGAGTTCTCCCTCTATGAATTTTAATGCTTTGATTTTTTTATTTTTAAATTTTGCATTAGATGAATTCTAAAATATGGCTGTGATGATGAGATGCACAGGTCCATATCTAAGCTGAAATTTTTATTGCACAAAACCCAATCTGCATGGAGCTGCACATGCACCCTTCTGAATTAAGTTCCTCATAAAATAATAGTACATACAAAACATCTATTCTAATAACAGACCTTACCCTTTGAGGCAGCATATTTTTGTTTTATGTCAACAAGTGATTAATTTCATTCAGTGATCTACCTTTCAGCCATAAAGTGTTCTTATCTGAACGTGGCTTCTTTTTTTTTTTTTATGCAGCCATTTTCATAGAATAATTCTTCTCAACTGCTTGAAAGTGTGTATCTTTAAAAACAAAGGTATAGGTAGGTCTGCACAACCTTAAATAAGTGCTTTATCAGGTGAAATTTGGCATATGATGCCTGAGAGGTTTAACTTGCCTTCACCATAAATTGCTGATGAATTCTCATTTTTGCTACAGGTTTTGCCAGGTAGATAGTTTGGCATGTCTGAACACATGAATCAGAATATATAAAAATCTTGGTCTAAAGAAACAGTGCCTGGTATTTGCTATTCCCACAATGTCTCTTCTAATTGCATTTTTACCCCAACTGATTTGCCTGCAATTAACAGTTCTGCCTCCCCTCTTCTTTGACACTGACTTAATTCCTCAAGAAGACAGATTGTTGCAAAAATTGCTTTTGGCTGAAGGATAAAGACCCAGGTGCCCTCAGAAAAGGGCAGGGAGAAGAATTCCTTCCTCTGGCTTTTTTAGCAGTGTAATAATACATTTATGCTCATATCTTTACAGAAATGAAGGACAGGGAGTTCCCTGGTGGGTAGCTGTTATCAGTCAGACACTATCATCATTTTCCCCCAGACTCCTCATCTCAGACCTGCATGGTTAACACCCCTTAGCCATTTAGAACAGCCTCATTTACATGGAGCACAATGAATCACATTGACTCTCAGGTCTTGACTATTCAAGAGCAAAACTAGACAAAGTCATGTACATCATGGAGTTCTCCTGGCAAAGATTGTTTTAGTAAAATAGCTTTGATTATTTCCAATTAACAAAATTCAGTTTTCTACAACCCTTACTATGCTGTATTGATGCCAGGTACAATTAGTCCATGACAAAAGAGTACAACTGGCCAAAAAGAAAATTTAATAGCTGAGTCAGAAGTATCTTCATTCCCTTTTCTTCAAATAGAAATCATGTAGCAAAGACAAGTTAATTTCCTCCTACAGTGAGTTATTCTGGACAGCACACTGCAATGCATGTGATACGAGAGCAGCAAACAACAACAAAATCTAAATGCATCCCTTAACCAAGTAACTGTTAAATAGTTCAGTCCTGTATCATTTCCTTTATCTCAGTCAAGAAGTTCCTATTCAACACAAGAAAAGACAAATGTAACACCTCATTGTGTTTTGCATCTGATAATCATGATAACCCATACCTTGGTCTCAGCTTGAAACCCTAATGGAAGAGATCCTCCAAGCCAATCCAGTCCAGTTTGAAGTTTACCTTCAACCACAGTTCTCAAGTTTAACCTTTTATCCCAGCTCAGACAACAAGCTGTGGTTAGGGATTGCTGTTTAAGAAAAGCTCCTGGAGAGCTACAGAAAGCAAAAATCTTCCCACCTCCAACACTGAATAAGACTGAGTTTGTAGAAGGTGAACAAAGAATGACCTTTTAGTAGTTCTCAGCAGGCCAGGTACAAAATCCAAACAGGATCATAGGAAAATATTAAAATCTCTTGTTGGCAAAAACAGGTCCCTAAGAATGGGGTGGCATCATGTGTCTCTATTTCAACCATAAGAACAAGCTCTTGAATGTATAACTCAATTCCATAGTTTCCCTCTCCTCTAAAACTTCATCCTCTATCTCTCCCATGCACCTGCTGTTGCTTTACTTGGAATACTTAGCTCTGCATTAAAAATAATAAAAATCAGTTTTGGTAAGCGATCTCAAAGCCTATGCTATTTCTGTAACGAGCAGGGATCAGGCAAAATTCAGGATTAATAACTAACCAGATCAGACACAGTGGGACCCAGTCCTGCCTCCCACTCTGCAGCATGCCAAAGACAGGAGGCACTCTTAAATGAAGTTGGCAGCATCTACTATAACAGCGTGGAGAAAATAGAATGGCTCAATGCATGCCAGATTTAAAAACAAACCCCCTAGGGTAAGCATAGAGACAAGGAGCCTCTTTCAGTCTGACTGATCCCTGATTTTGTTCCCAGGAGAGCCTGCTCTCCCAAGCAGATCCTTTTGCCTGCAGTGCCATGGCCACCTCGACCTCCCTCTCTCACTGGTGGTGAGGTGGTGGCGGTGCAGACAGACACCTTCCAGCTACATCTGGCTAAAACAGCCTGTGTTCCTTAGCCAGCCCAATCATTGTTGCGAAGGTCATTGACTCTAACTCCTTATCACAGCACTTAGATTTTAAAAAAAGTTGCCCAGGAAAGAGTGTATTATCTTGCCAGGTCCAGAGAACGCATGCAGACAACAGCAGAAAGGAAAGCCCCTGGCTCAGGCAGAGATCTCAAGGCTCAAGAAAGCTGTATTGCAATGCCTTTCTGCTCCCATACCAGGCTGAAAAGTCATCCTACACTCACTGACAGCCTGATAGTTTAGGGCCACCATGCCATGCATGCTGCTGAGTCATTCAGGGAAGCAGGGCACTCATCTGACAGCGACTTGGATGTCAGAACTGGAGGGAAAGCAGAGCCTGGATGGGTCACTTGGTACCAACCCACACCAGGAAGCATCAGAGACAAATTGATCCAGGTAAAGATATTAAACCCAATGATACTCCCAGATACAGCCAGTTCATGAGACTGAGGTAGAACCACCACTGCCGTGTCCAAGAAAGACATTTACTACTGCTGTCATACCACCCCTGGCAGGCTCTGAAATGAAACTTTTTCATCTTTCTCCACAGAGACAAAAATTACCTTCTACACCTGATGTCACTGTTGATGGTGTTCTTACAAACAAAGGTCAACCTTGGTACTCAGACTGCTACATGGCATGGTATTTTGGAATACAGCAGTCACTCTTTATCAGCATTTTACTGCCTAATCTATACAGCACATGCAAGACTGTTGAGCGGGGAAAACCCAACATGTCTATATTTACACCTGCATGAGGAATCACATGGAGATCAGCTCTGCCTGCAGAGACCTGGGGAAACAGAGGTGGCAAACCTCCAGAGAAGCAGTCCTCAGCTGCAAAGGCTTCCTGGAGAGACAGGGTTCCAGGCACCTCCTAGAGCCCAGGCTGCTTTAGGGGCTGGATCATCCCTAGTGCACTGATTGGGCTGTGGCAGAGCTGGTTTCCTTTGCAGTGTCTGTTGTGGGGCTATGTTTTGGATTTATGCTGAACACAGGGTTGGTAATATAGAGATGGTTTTGTTATTGTTGAGTCATGGCCTTCTCTGCTTTTCCAACTGCCATGCTGGCAAGGGGATTGCAGGTGCGTGGGAGGTTGGGAGGAGACATAGCTGGGTGAGCTGACCCAAACTGACCAAATGGAGATTCCACACCATATGACATCATGCTCAGCTTATAAAGTAAGGGGAAGAAGGAAGAAGGAGCAAGGGGGGAAGGGGGGAGGGAGGAGGAGGGTGAGATGGTTGAAGTGATGGAATTTGTCTTCCCAAGTAAACATTATGTGTGATGGGGCCCTGCTCTCCTGGAGATGGCCGACACCCACTTGCCCACAGATAGCAGCAAATTAATTCCTTGGTTTGCTTTGCTTGTGTGTGTGGGGGGGGGGGGGTTTAATTTCCCTATTAAAGTATCTTCATCTCAACCCATGAGTGTTCTATCTTTTACCCTTCCAAGTCTCTCCCCAATTCTGGTTTTGGGGGAGTGAGTGAGTGGCCCTCTGGGATTCANAGGAGCAAGGGGGGAAGGGGGGAGGGAGGAGGAGGGTGAGATGGTTGAAGTGATGGAATTTGTCTTCCCAAGTAAACATTATGTGTGATGGGGCCCTGCTCTCCTGGAGATGGCCGACACCCACTTGCCCACAGATAGCAGCAAATTAATTCCTTGGTTTGCTTTGCTTGTGTGGGGGGGGGTGTTGATTTCCCTATTAAAGTATCTTCATCTCAACCCATGAGTGTTCTATCTTTTACCCTTCCAAGTCTCTCCCCAATTCTGGTTTTGGGGGAGTGAGTGAGTGGCCCTCTGGGATTCAGTGGCTGACTGGGGTTAAGCCATGACACACAGTCACAGCCTAGAGTAGTGGAGATACTCAAGCAATTGATAGCTACCATCTGTTCAAGGCCACCAAGGCTGCCCATGACCTCGGGGTCATGCAAAACTGAAGATCTGCAGCCTCTTCCCATCTCACCCCTACAGCCAGGCAGTGGGAAGAGGATGAAAAGTGGAAAAACAATATTTTCTTAAATCAAGGGTTTTCCCATAAGTTTGGTACACTGGAGTGCTCAGAAACCAAAGGTCAGAACAAATGTCTGCAGTGAAAAATCTATAAACAAAGTAAGTTTAAAATAACCACCAAAGGTGACTTTTGCACTTTCTATCCAACACCATTTCCCCTCCACATAATCCTGCTTCTTTCAAGACCAAAAGCAGAAATGCCACAGTGCCATCAGACCACTGTATTATCACTTACAGCGCTGTTTTATTTCAACATCTTCCATTCAGTCTCTGAAAATCCTTTTCTCTTTCTCTGAAAACCTGTGTTTTACTGCCTCAAGAGCACTATATCCAAGTTCAGTTGCAAAAGTACTTGGAATCTGAAAATAAAACCCATGTCAGCAAGGACCCAAAATTACACAGCCACCCCAAAGCAAAATTCACATAACTTTCTTTACACTTCCCTTATGAATGTAACTGAGCAGTTCATAACATACTTAGATGTTGAAAAGGAAAAAAAAAGATTTTGTTATGCTGTACTTGTGGGGTAATAAGTTAAGTATCTTTAGTTAAAATTAGGTCTGTTTTAGTATGACAAATGCAGAGCTAGTTTCAGGATTCCTCAATTCTTTCTAGTAAACATCAACACAGTCAAACATCTTCTGTTAACACCAAAACATTTAAGTGTGTCACAAGAGCTCTTTGCAGGAAAGGATATTGAAAGGATAAATTTCTGGATTTTTGCTTTATGAAGAATCTGGAAACCAATACACATGTTACCACACTGCTGAACCTTTTGCAGGGACTGGAAAACAGCTCAGGTTAAAACCACAGACAAGATTAAGGCCTACATCATTACTACAGTTAGTACATGACCTGCCCCAGGCTGACAATCTGTGACCTCTTTGGAGATTTTAGATGGGAGCAAAATGACGATGCTAGAAAGTCACCTGGTATTAACAATAGAACTTTAGAGGGCACAAAGAAAACCTAAATCATCATCATTTTTACATGCTAACTATGGTAAACTGGGAGACAGCAAAAGCATCCCAGTCTGAATTGTTTTTCTTCTTTGAATGCTGGCTTCATTTTCTTGCTGCTCAGTACAGTATGTTCCATCTTCCACTTTTTTTTTAGAAGACACATAGGAACTTCAGAAAAACAGCACATGCTCACAGAGAAAAAAAAATCTCAAAGGACTGGCAGATACTTGTGATTTCTGAGCAGCAACGGGGTTTTCTAACTACAAATTGTTCAGATGTTGTGGGCTTGACAGAATCTATTCCAAGCTTGTTGTTTCCCTGCTCTTTTTCACAGACTTAGAGTCTCTGATGAATGCTATGTGTACCAGCCCAGATGCTCTCTTCTAGCTATGAAACAGTTTTAGTCAGCTAACTGGATAAGAGAGCCTAAAATAGTGCAGCTCTTTACTCTTTATCAGCTTAACATTTTCCACTACACAGCACTAGACTCCCAGAAGTACAAACCAGCCTAGTTACAATTGACATACATGTTGTGGGGTACTGTTTAAAGTTGCCTTAATATTGGATTGAAAGTAACTAGGATTTAACTCTTTGTCCTGACATTCTAAATAGGGCCCAAATATCACAGCTAACTGAGCATTTAACTATTACAGCAATTACTTGCAAATTAACAGACAATTTGTAAGGATTTGACCTTTCTTTCAGTTTTAGAAAAGACCATTAAGGGAATTGTGCCTTATGTCCTCAATCCAATTCTGTTTCCTAGACTCACTCTAGACATTGGAAAGAGCATTATTGTTTTGCTTATTGTTTTATTGGTTTTTAATCTTTACTAAGACCATTTCTCCAAACCCCTAAGATCAGAGGCAGAGATCTAAAACTTCTCCAGTTCTAATCATTGCACAATCAAGTATCAAATAGCATTTATTTTAAGACCAAAATCATTTTGACACATTGAATCTCTCAAATCCCTAGTGGCACCATGCCTTTTGGCAAAGCTTGTGACACTAGTCATGCCAATAAAGCAGTTTGAATTGAGCTGCCTTTTTGCCCAATCTCACTAAAACCACAGTAATTGGTTCAGACGAAGAGGCTCAGCTGTTTCAATGAGGGCTAAAACTACCAGTAAGTCTTGACAATGGCCTTTTTTCAAGCCTGGCAAAATGAACTGTAATGCAAATGTTCCTATTCTTGTTACTGGCCTGGAACATTTGCATCTTTCCAAGCTGTCTGATTTTTCATGTGTGTTCACATTCCAAGACATGTTGACCAGTTTCAGCCAAATATACCAGAAGGTGAAAAGTTCCACACATTTCAGAGAACAGATAAAAAAAAAAAAAAGCCCCTCATTATAATCCAGAAATCTTTACAAAAAGAATATGAATGCCTTAAAACCAGAAAAGATTATCTTAAACTCAAACCACTTTAATCAGAAAATCCATTAAGAGGCACAAAACCTTAAGAAGCCATGACATAACAGCTAGATCCTTTGCTTTGATTTAGCAATAGTTGAGTGGTTTTTCCTCTTTATAGAATAGACTTTCCAGCTCTATGAGAGACTGGACACTGTTGTGCTGCTGCTCAACTTCATATAAAATTAGCAACACCATGCACATTCACCTTGGGCACTCAGAAAACACTCCTGTCAGAAGTGTTATATCACAACCTGCTGTTTTGTGGCTCACTCAACATGTCTATCTAGACACGACTGTCTTTTTTATCAAAAGCAAATATTAACACAACAACAATTGCTCCCTACAAGAGTTTGAGGTGTTGTGTAAAAATGTGACACCTTCTTCAGGATTTTCATTATTCTGCATTATCACACAACCAGCCTCATCAGAGACAAAACCTTGGTAGTCTTTTAATATTGAAATAGTGACAGTACTTTAGCTGCCATGTATGATCCCTATGAAAGATACAAATGCAATTTTTTTCACCAGTCCTTCCCAGTAGCTGATGTTTCAAGGAAATTATGAAATAAGTTTTTTTTCTACATTTTGAAGTGAATGATTTGATTTTATTTTATGAAGAGCATCTAAGGAGATAAGTAGGGAAAAATGCCAAAGTGGGGATTTTTTTTTCCAGCCAGATCAGAATTGCTTTTTTATTGATCTCATTTATAAACAAGACTGGGGATACCTCTAATTAGAAATTCCCTCCTGCCTATCCTCTCTTCTTCTAGTAGGGCTCTTCTAATCCACTTGGGAGCAACAATCATACAGAAAATAGTCAAACTAATAAAGTTTTCTGTCCCCTTATTCTTTCTTCCTTTTGCTGACCCAGCACCTCTCACACATTCTAGTCTTTTGCTTGCAATGTAAATGAGCAATTAATTCAATCCAATATTGGAGCATCCTAATGAAATACCATTTTCCCTTGCTGAGTTCTTATCCTGCAGATCTTATTCTCCAGTTCTGCACTAATCCCTTCCAAGACAGACAATCCACATCTAAAAGAAGCATTAAGAAACAATAAACCACTTAAAAACAAATTAATCTGTCATCTTATGCTACACACTAGAAACAAACAGGGGAGCTATGCTTTCAGAAGAGGTATGAAAAACTATTCACTTCTGAGTTCTGCTTTGATTCTATTCTAAACACAGCAAAAAGAATCTTCTCGTTCCCCCTAGTTTGGAGCTGCTCTGTAATTTATATCTGACAGAAACCTCTGAAGTGTTGCAGACTCCAGGAATTCTGCAGGTGCATTTAACTGCAGTGCTGCATATTTCTAACCTTCAGAAGTACATTCGGTTATGCTACCAAAATCTCTTCTCCCTGTGTCTGCATCCATAAGATTCAACAGCTTTTCTGCAACTGAGGAGTTTCTAATGTAGCTTGGATCTCTTAAAAGTGTCAGACATACGGATTTCCCCGGCAAAACTCCTAATGACGTACAAGACTTGCTGTAATCAGAGAGGAAAGCACTATAATTTCCTTTACTCTGACAGTAAGGTGCAGTGTTTAGAACAACCTGAGTTCAGTCTGCTGTAATGTGGAATAATGCTTTTGTAAGAGCAGGTCTGAAGGTCCCTCAAACTGCAGCAAAGTAAAATTCTTCATCCAAAGAAAGGCAGGCTTCACCATGAAAAACTATAAATCTCTTTTTCTATAAATATGGAAAAAACAAGTAGTTTTGCTGTATTGACAAATACTTCTATTCCAGTCAAATACATGGTATTCCTGACAGTAGAAGCAGTCTGAAAGCTGATTTAACATAAACAACAGCCATAAACACTGCTATTATGTTGCAGCCTCATGGTTTCTGGCATACATCCTAACCTAACTAGCTGACCTGAACAAAAAAAGGAAAACCTAACCAAAGCAACAACAAAAGAAAAGTCAAAAAATATTACACATCCCCAAACAAAAGACTTGATTTCAGATTAACAACTATGAAAGAGTTTGTCTAGTCTCTCTCAAAATCCTTAGCAGAAGTTCCTGAATTACTGCTGATGTGCAAAGAACACTCTCTCTGCGCAAAGGGGACCTGTACTATCAGGATCCAATGAGGCCATGCAAAGATCAGTCAGTCTTTCTGCCTGTTTAAGCATTTTTCCTCAGATTTGTCAAAAACATGTTACAGTTACACATGGTTTCACACTCTCTATTTTACAGAACCTTTTTCTTTTAGGCACCACACCTCAGGCTCAGACAGCAGGGGGGCACAGGAAGATAGAAAAGTCATTTACTGAAAAGGCATTTCTTGTGAAATTGCTCACCCTCTAGAAGAATGCTCACTTTAGAAGTTAAAATATTCTGTAAGAGAAAGGGGGAGCCTGTTGAAAATCATCATCTCAGCATCTGCAGGATGAGGAGGCAAAAAACCAAAATCACTAGTTCTAGGGAATGTAAAGCAGCACTCAGAATCTGAACTTCTGCTTTCCCATGTGAAAGATGGCCATGTTCTCTTTTGTTAAGAACATACTCAGAACAAAAAAAAAACCAAAAACAAAAAAAAAGCATCAAAAAAAGAGGCAACTTCAAGGGACAAAGAACTATCTCTCTGTGAAGAATAGACTTAAGTTCATTGCAGGTTTTTTTTTGTCTTCTACATAGCATAAACACAATATGCTTTGATGCTAAAGCACAATTTAGTCTGAGATTTATAGCAGTTGGGGCATATAAGGCATTGTAAACAGAATTAGTGGTGGTGCTAATGGGTCTGTCCATCATCTGATTGAAGACAACAAGACCAAAGGGAAATAACAAGAGGACCAGTTCAGAATTGCAAAGATAAAACTGCAACCCAGGATACAATGAGTCTTAAGAAGATAGAGGAGACTTTTACTTCTTCCAACTCATGTCTTAACTTTATCTATTCTAAGAGCACTTAGGGACTTTTTAGCAGCACTCTTCCAGCTAAGAAGGGCAGTAGAGATGACCACTGCCTGAGATGTGGTACCGAAGCAGCTGTAAAGTGTTTATGTGTATTAGGTAAAAGCTGAAAATCAAATCTGCAAAGGAAATCTGAAGTAGTTTGAAAAATGTTATGGCAAGATATGCAGAGCAGAGTAAGAAACAGGATATATTCTCTTTCTTCCTCCATGGAAGCCTCATTCCTCTTTGTAACAGATGGCACATCAAGCTTGTGCTGGGTGATCTTTGCTAACATTTAACATTTTGGAAACTGTCTTCCTTTAATCTGGCTGTTCAGAGAGGTACATGTGACAGTTGTAGCATGTAAAAGCTGGAGGGCTGTGTTTCTGGGCTGCTCCTTGCTTATAAAGAAAGCACTCTCCCAGTGAGGAAGGATTAGGAGGGAATTGAAATGAGTGAGACAGAGGTGGAAGCTAATGCAAGTAGATGGCTCAAAAGCTTTAGGGGGAAAGCCCCAACAACCCCACAGCCCAGAAAAGCAAAATAACTCATTAGAAAACCTATATAAAGAAAGAAACCTATAGGAGCTTGCAAGCTGTAAAACTCCTATAGAGGGACACTTTTGTAATGAGGCTAAAAAGCCTTTAGTTAGAACAAAGGGAGACCCCTCCACACTTCCAGAGAATTACCTAATCATGGTAAAAAACCAACCAAACAAAAACAATATGGAAAGCATTATTTTATATAAAAAGTACTCTTTCCTTATAGTAACTAGAGATCCTAGAGAGATTCTTACAAAGCAGGGTATGAGTCTAAGGCAAGAAAAGTACAAACAGATACCTTTCCTATCCATGTTTGTCTTAGCAGATAATGACCCTTCCTGAGCTGTCTGCAGTCTTAAACATAAGGAGGAAAGGTGACCAGTGGGAGCCCAGTACTACATAAATTGAAGTTGAGCAGGGGAAGCAGCGAGAGTTATGACAATATAAAGTTGGACTGGATTGGATCATATGAGATGCTAATATGAACCTGCCTCTTTCTGTTTGCTAAAACAAGAGTGAAAACTTTTGATGTTGTGCATCAGAAACAGGCTTCAATTTCACAGCTTCATTAAAGTGAAGTGTTTGGTTAAACATCATTATTTTAGATACTTTTATTTTAATTTTATGCATCTATTAGTTAAATATAAGATGAAAAAGACAAAGGGTCTTGCATTAAATTACAGTTTAATCCTTTCAGTAGAGATATTGCATTATGTAAATGGTACCTTTTGACGTTGGAATAGAAATTGCCACAAGGCCCTTCTGGGATCTGTTCTGATTTCCCAAGTATTTGTTCTATTTCTATACAAGGCTGATGGAATTGCACTGAAATAAGGGTTTCTTTGTTGCTATCACTGCAAAAGGAAGAAAAATGGCAAGCAACAAATGGGCAATGCAACAAAAGCCTCTAAATTAGGCACTTCAAAGACTATGGGTTGAATTCAGATGACTAACTTCAGTACTGCAAAGGTATACAGACCAGCAGGGCGACTCAGTGAACTTATGCTAGAAATTTGTTTCCCCTACAGTCAGTAAAAAGAAATTTATACCTCTGGAGAATAATTCTAAAGCATATAACAAATGTAGCCTTGGCTACAAACTCAGCCATTTCATAGGGAATCGACAAGTAGCCTGTAATTACATTGAGTAACTAAAACACTGGCATATATCAAAACCCGGTGTACAGGCATGGAGCAACACCTATATTCTCCAGTGGATATCCCAAAAACAAAGTATACAGACTTATGAGAAAAGGTGCTACATCATTCTCTTGATTTGGTGTCATCACCACAAGAAATAGCTGACACAGCTGGAGGCTAAGGATTTGTCCACACTGCAGAGCTGAATACTTGTCAGGATGCCATAAATATCAAACACAGGGGTACTCCTCATGGATGCACAGCACTGAGAGGTAGGTGTTTCAAAAGTATTGTCACATTCCCATAAGCCTCAGCCTGCAAGAGTATGTAATTCAAGACCAGGTTGGCATCCCAGCATCTCTCTCAGCTGCAATTTGAAAGAATGACCCTATAGCAGAGCTTGGAAATAAATCTGACAGATTGAAGTGAGCAGATCATGCCTAAACTCTGGAAGTGTTTTTCTGATGGCAATAACACAGCCTCCAAGGGGAGCATCTATCTCTGAGAATTTCCCTGGCTCCCAGGAGGACTGGCTGGCTGAACAGCAATAGCTGCTCTGCTGGGGGTGCTGACCATTGATACAATTTTAAGAAACACCTGGCTCTTGCAGTGTTTTCAACAGGACTGACCCACTGCTACCGATTTCCCTGAGCCCTTCTGACCTCCCAACGAGAAAACTAATGAGACACAGTTCCAGAAAACCTCATTTGAACACTCTCAGGGGGCAGCTGTTTTGATCTCCACCAGTGCTCCAGTACAAGAGGCATGATGAGACCTTTGTCTTCAGAAGCAAACACGGAGGAGGAAGCACTAGTGGCCCTGCCAGGGACAGAATAAGGGAGTGTGAAATCCTCATCCAAATACTGCTATTTTCAACTGATTACGTGACAAACACAAAAATGAATCTCAGCACCGCTCGCTCACAATGAACCCAAGAAACTTGGCAGGTTTCTCTGACCTGTCTGGGAAGCAGCCATAGTGATTCTGCTCCTCCCTCAAACGCACTCTGCTGGGAAGGAAGAAAGATTTGGAAATATAAACAGAGATCAGGGACCATTTGCAAGGGGATTTTTAAAAAAGTCTCTTTAGGCAGAACAACTGTGATTGTTTTTAGGGGGACTAAAAGAAAAAAAAAAAATCAAAGTCCTACAAAACCTTACTAGTTCTTTTTTTAAAAGCACAGGAATAGTAAATGCAGAATTGTTCTGTATTTGCTTCTGAAGGTCTATTTCTAAGGGTAGCTGTGGTGTGAGCAGTACTTTTTTGTCTCCTGAAAAGATGCCAGCTGCTGGTACCTCAGGAACATCTCTGAGTGAAACAAGTGGGAGCATGTCAAGTGCCTGCTAGACTTTAGTTCTAAGCCTCATGTAAACATTTTTGGCTCATCTCCACAAAGGTGGCAGTAAAGTGCCTCAGAGTGGATTGTGCTTGCTCTAGTGGAGGCACATCAGTGCTGACAGTGAAGAAAAAAGGATGTCTTGCAGCATGAATGCAGGGCAACCATCTTGTAGATCCCCTTCTTAGTGTGAATTAAAGGGTGATGGGTAAGAAAGGCAAATCAGAAGAGGACTGGAAATAGCCAGATTCAGAACTCTGCTCCTTTCTGTTTTCACTGTAATCTTTTCTGATTAATAATCTTTCAATTAAGTTAAGGTAATTCTTTGGATCAAGACACAAAGTTTGAAAAGCAGTAGTTTTATGTCATCATGAATCGTCACCACTAATAAGGACTTATACATACATCATATTTCATTTCTACTTTAACAAAACCTTAATTGGAGGGAATATTTTAATTTTTTTATATTCTATGGAGCCTTGTGATAATTATCCTGACGCAAACACTTTAAAGGGGAAGGTCAAGAGTCAGAAGTCAGTCACATGTCATCAAGAATGTCCTCTAGAGACTTAGTCTGCTAAGAGTTTTATCCTAATCCTTCCAAGGTATTCCTTAATGCTAAGAAATCTGCACTGAACCCTCTGCAGGAAACTCCTGTGCAGAACATAATGCCTACTCAAGCAGCTATTTATTGCAGAAAAGGCAGATTTTTTTTTTAATTGCTTCTTTCATACACTAAGATGTTAAGCAATCTCTGTGAGTATAATTCAGCTTTGGGTTTCAGATTTTTCTTTAAGTCAGGTTTCAAAGTGTACTTTCCAAATACAGAACAAAACAATGTTTAGCCTCTGACCTTCAGTCCCAGAGACTCCTGGAACAGACAGCCTAATATCAGTGGTGCACAGCAAGACTGAAGGACACAAGCTACATCACATGTGCAGCTCTTGAGGAAGCTCCCCCACAGAAAGAAGAAAGGAATGAATCTTTCTCCATGCCCCCTTGCACCCCATCCCCCCATTTTACTTTGCAACATTTCAAATGTATCTTTTGGAGGGGGGAATTAGTGCCCAAATTAATGTTCAGATATGTCAACAGGGGCTGTTTTCTTCCTGCATTGGTGAAATGTCATAGAAAGCTCCAAACACTGAAGAGTTTAACAGTTCTTTTCTCTGTGCCTTCTGCTTTTTTATATACGTTTTTAATTAGGCAAAGAGGACTAATGCAAATGAAATTAAATTATGACTATTAAACTGTGTCTCTTGGGGAGTTTTCCAGCATGGTTAGCAGGGAATTAGGCAAACTTCCCCTTTAGCATTAATGAGAGTTTTGCTCCCAGTTCCTCTGCAGTACAGTTCTGACAGTGCCTGCTCCAGAGCAGAGCACAGAATGAGCCCCAGCAATGTTGGTGGTGGTGCTGATGAGCCCGGGCACCTGAAAGGGCTCTGACAGCACCAAGGGCTCTCCCTGCGTGTCTGCATCACACCCGGGTGACACAGGAGGGCATGGCTACAGAGACAGCAGCCCTCACTGCAAAGCAGCTTTCACTTGTAGGACAGCAAGGAAAAGGTCATTGGGCTGTTTTCTTTGTTTGGGGCTTTCTTCTGTTTGGTTGGTTTTGTACTACACACAGTTCAGTACAGAAGAAAAGCAACTGCCAGAATTGTGTTTTTGTTTCCTGGCTCTATAAATGACAAGACGCTCAGTAAAGTTTTACTGGATGTTGGCTTTGCCTTTCTGAATCACTTTCCCTTCTTTGATTTTGACAGGACTAGGAAAAACGGAAGTGAGAAATAAGCATGCATACCCTTTCCTTCTTAACTTAAAAAAGACCCCAGTATTTTAGATATCATGATCAAGCAAAATAATTTATGAAAACATAGTTTTCAAACACTACTTGTAACTTATTTGCATTTCTGACATGATTTTTTACTACATGTCATCTAAAGTTGGCTTAACTTTTAATATTTATTAAGAGGAGTATCAGAAGTATTTCAGAAAAAATGGGTTTTTTTCAAATTAACTGAAAATGCTTATAGAAAGGACATTTTCTATTGCTATAGAATTTCCTAGTCAGATTACATTTTCTGCTTTTTGCAGAAAAAATGTATTTTAATACCCTATCAAAAAGGGTATTAAAAATTAATCTTTTCTCACATCTATATTATTTATCTCTAAAAAAATAAACCTACTTTAAAAACTTTATTTAAGCTTGTATACTTCAAAAATAAATAACAGAAACACATCCCTACAACCAGGCAAGAATTGAAGCAATAGCTTGGTGTAACTTTACCTACAATGAAGAAAGAACTGAACCTCAGAAGGAATAAAAAATAATTGTAAAACTTGGAACCTAAACACACAACCTGAGACATTAAACTGTCTGCTTTGCTGGAAACTAGGAGCAAACAAACGAACCTAACACATACTGGTTTTTATTGCTACCTCTTCGTAAAGAACACGTTCCTTCCAAAATCAGCAAGAAACAGAAACGAGTTGGCAAAAGGATGAAATCCCTTTACAGGCAATGTTTACGCTGAAAACGCAGGCAATAAAGAGAATGTCAACTGCAGCAGCTCCAGCCTTGTTTGTCACTAGATTAACTAGAGAGCCAGCAAGGACAATGACTCAACCATTCATGCCTATTAGGCTTGCTGTGAAAGGCTCCATTCATTCACCAGCTGGCACGGTGGAAAGATATCTAAAGATGTGAACAAGCGCAAGGGGCAGAGGCAGCCTGGCCCCGCTGCAATCTAAAACCAAAGCTGCAATTAATTATATATGGAATGCAGCCAGGCTCTCCCAGCATTGTAATCAAATGGGACCACACAGAGAAAAGAAAACCTTTTATCACATCACATGCACTGCAGACTGACAGCGTTCTCGCAACAGATTTATTTTTTTTTAATTCCTCATGGCACTTATTCCTGGTGACAGTAAGTTTATATATCAAAACTTCAAGTTTGCTGCTTCTGTTTTATTTCTAACAAAAGGTTTACATGCCTGTTTGCCTGTTCCTCTACCACCAAAATCAGCTACTTAACAGAATTTTTCTTTAAATCATATATGCTTTCTGTCCTCACACTCATAGCAATAACTTTTTACTATTCCAGTGCTTATACCCTAGAGATATTTAAATCTAGAGGATCATCACTCAAACTGCTTGCAAATTATAAATCTAACCTGGGAAATTCCTGATAGTTCCAACCACACAGCCCACAGAATTCATGACGCTGTAAGGCATGTTTTAGATGAGACCAGCTTCAGCTAATTTCCACTTAGTGTAATTCTCTAGGGCTGCACAACCATTTTTCCTTTGGGAAAAGGATTATTACAAAAAGCATTTGAAATGCAGAAAATGAGGAAAAAATTGGGTATGGATAGCCAGAACGATGGAATGGCATCAACATCACCCATATCACAAAAGTAACAGCATTCCCAAAAATTATCTGCCATGTGTAGTGCTAAACTTATACCTTCCCATCATGATCATCATTAAGCACTATTACTGTACTATTTTGAGTATGTAACCAAATTAGGACCCCAGGATGTACTCCCTGGCATACATATGAACAGTAAGATACTCTATGAAGGACTTGCAAGGAGATAAACAAAACAAAACAAGAAACCAAAAACAAGCAAAGAATGCCACATGCAAAAAAAGAGTACATTTTACTTTTTTTTTAGTTTAAAGTGGGTGCACAGGCAGTTGATGGCAGAAACAGGAAGCAGATAAAGCTCATCTTAGGCAGGGATTTAACCCTATATGCATCCTCCTCTATCTTAATCCCTCTTTGGTCATTATTTCTGTCACTTGTTCATTTTCTTGATTAATATAATTTCGATACACTTATTTAACCATGCAATTGTTATTCAGAGTGCAACACTAAAATCAATGAGAATTATCACTTACAGAAAAATAAAATTAACAACAGTTTGCAGAATGGGGTACAAGTTATCTGAGGATGGGATATTATGTTAAGCTTATTTTTTATAGTGCAAATATGTCTTGGATTTCAAGGTACAAAAATATCGAAAAATGATCAAACCATTTTTACAATTAATAAAAAGTTGTGAAGGCCAAAGGAGGTATTTTAACAACACAGATAGAGAAGACCTTCACCTGCATTGTTACAAATCACACAGAACCAACCCCAAAAACATTTTAAAAAGGTAACACTGCAGCAGACATTACTAATTATGAAGATATGTTACACATTTTTTGCTTTAAAAAAATAAAAATTTAAAAAAAAAAAAAAAGCCATTTGCAGAAGGCTGAGCCAGGGCCAGTTCAGTGCCTGCAGTGTAGCTCTTGTTTCACTGCACTTCTTGTTGGCAGATGTTATTTTCACAAGCTGTCACCATGTATTTTAACACAGAGGAAAAAGGGGCAGATTCAATGTGCATTCATGGATACAGACACTGCTAAAATATACAGAGATCTAAATCCAGCACATAATAATAGAGCACCAGTTAGTATCTCTCAGGAACACTGGGCTACTTAGGAGGAAAACACATGTCTAAGGATTTTTGGGGGGTAGAGTGGGGTTTTTTTCTGTTTATTTGTTATTTTTGCTTTATTTATCACTGATTATTCAGGGTATTCATAAGACCACAACACATCAAAAATTCAATCTGAAAAGGAGAAAGGGAAGCTTCAAAGACCAGGTCTGGCCACACCAGCAGCTATCCAAATGGAAAAGGAGCCTGGCAGAGGAACCTGCTGATGAGGTACTGCAAATAAGTGTGTCTGAGTCCCTCTCCCCTGTTGACAGCCTCTGTGCAGGAATGTTGGAATATTATAAGTAGCAATGAGTGCAGAGAGGGGCAGAAAAAATCCACTCTTAAAGCCTGAACCCCCAAGCCCTAGTGGGAGCACAGCTGGCTCAGTACTCAGAAACCCTACATGGAGGAGGGGGGAAGGGGACATAAAAAGGAGCCTCTTGGCAGCACTCTGAAGCTGTATCATCTCTAGTGCACTGTAAAATTTGAACTTCTCAGAGCTGGAAAAATATAAACACCTCCACAGCTTGACTGTGAAGCCAAGGCAGGGGCCAGGCTGCAATTTGGCAGGTGCCAGGGCAGACCAGGTTGCCCCAGCTGTGAAAAATTCCTTTATTAGAGAATGTATAATCATCCTTCATAGATGTAAAATGTCTAAAGGCTATATTTTCAATATACTTTCAAAAGAGTAAATAAGCAGCAAATGGGATTTTCAAATGCCTGTAGGTACTTCAGACTACTGAAGACTACACAGAAAGAGAAAGGAGCCAAAATCATAGTCTGGATTCTGGGTAACTAATAATATGAGTCAGATGTGGTAGATTTGAAGTATGTGGTAAGACTGGATCTATCAGCTGACCACTGTGATTCTCTCTGCAAGGAAGTGTAAGCAACATTTTGACATGTAGGTATCTATCTATGTGTATGAACAGAAATACCCATCTCAGTCCTGTTAAACAGGGAAACTTACAAGATAATAAGGAAAACATTTTTACAACAGTTGTCCAGTGATTTGGGGGATAAAGGAGGAGCAAAGGAACCAAACAAAAAGAAGTCCCACATGCAAAATTAACACTTGATCTGTAAATACTGAAAAGATACCACATTCAGCTGGACTGACCACTTGAGTTTAGGAAGCAGACACTCTGGTGTTCTGCTTTAGGATTTAGACTTTCAACGAGGTCAAGCATCAGATATGGATATCATGGGCAAGCACAGCCCAATACAATCTCTTACTTTAACTGAAGAAGTTAGGAAACCCACAAGCAGCTCAACACATCAGTGGAGGACTTATCTGCTTGGTACCTCCTGAACTTCTATCAAGGACCAAACATAAGGCAAGTCTGACAGATATGGGAGTAAAGAGGAAGAAGAAAGGCAAGATACTGGAACCAAACATCAAATCTCCAGTTTCTAGAAGGTATAATTAACCATTGTGCCAAATAGTCCTTTGTCACACTGGATGTCAGGTTAAATCCAAAGCACTGCAGGCCAGAGGCATTTCTTCTGCTGGTATACAGCAGAAGGCCTCTCCAGGCAATTCCTCAACAATTTTAATTGCTTCTAATTCTCAGTTATTTGATGGTTTCCATTATTCTAAGAAAAAAAAATATGCAAAAAGTCTGTGAAGACTGAAGAAAATATTAAAGGCTGTTCTACTTTGATAATGCTCTTTAAAGTGTTCTCCAAGCTCTACTCTTTGATAGTAAACCTACCCCTAATTTTCATTAAAATTGTGCTTCTTTTGTAATCAGAGCAAGAAAAGTCAGTGAGTACTTCACAGCAACCCTGTTTACATAGGATTTTCTTTCCTTGTACTTCACAGAAGTTATTTTGGGAGAGTTATGAATACCTTGGGATGCAAAGTGCCCAGCAGCTCTAGTGGAGAGGGGCTGTCCCCCCCATTCAGCAGCAGCCTCCCATCTGCACTCTGCTTCAGCGTGACTTATTGGCATTTAGGAGGTCATTACAACCAACCCTGAATAATGTGTTTATAATATCTAAAGAAGAAGAAAAGAAGTGTTAATGAGAAATCAGCTCATTGTCATCTCATTTTTTCCACATATTCAGTTATTTGTCATCTGCTTGTGTCTTCTGACTGACAACATTCATGCCAGCTGCTGGCTGAATGGGAGCCTTCCAGCACACCCTCAATAGACTGTTTGTCTTCATTAGCACTTTGTACAAATTCATTCAGCAACGACTTGCAGACTGTCATTAGGCAGGTCCAGTCTTCCAAGTTCTGCTGCCACAATCCAAGATGTTTGCTTTAGCAGATTTTCCCCTGCTTTTGTTCCTTTGACAGAGAACCAGTTTCTATTACATCAAGTTGTTGGGGTTTTTATTGTGTCCCACAACTGAAACTTCCAGGCATACTTCCACATTGCACTACAAGGGGAGAGGGGCAATGCACACATACACTACATCTTTAGGATAATAGATTTCATTGTATTGCATTTATTTGCTACCCACCTTTCTTTCATAACACAATTGAATAATGAGTCCATATCAACTAAATGATGGAACACCAAGAAGGAGAGACCTAGCCTGACCCTTGATTTTTTTCTGCATCAGGAGACTGATGAGATTATACTGTATATTAAGGGGATAAAAATTGCACATAACCTCAGTAGGTGAAGTTGAATAAAAGTTATTCTTAAATTCAGGACAAGAATATTGCTGTATTTCAAAACAAACATTCTTGTCCTTCAGCATACTTGGGAAAGGACATGCAAAGCTGGAGTCAGGCTTCAGATGCCAGAGGATATTCAAGAGAAGAAGCAGCAGTTGTTTCTTCTTTGAATTATTAGAATCATAGCCTTTAAAAAAATGAGTTTTCAATAACAATAGTAGATCCTTTCCCTATTTATTCTCCTTTTGAGGACTGGATCAGTTACTTATTTTTACCTATCAATGTGTCCTGGTTTAACGCCAGTCAGTCACCAAGCCCCAGAGGGCCACTCACTCTCCCAAAAACAGAACTGGAAAGATAAAAGATGGAGAAATCATGTGTTGAAATAAAGATACTTTAATAGGGAAATCAAACCCCACACATGCAAGCAATGCAAAACAAGGAATTCATTCACTACTTTCCATGGGCAGGCAGATGTGAGCATCATTCAGGAGAGCAGGGCCCCATCACATTCAATGAGTACTTGGGAAGACAAATGCCATAATTTCAAACACACACACACACACACACACTTGCTCCTTCCCCTCACTGAGCATTGTGTCACAGGGGCTGGAATACCCCTTTGGTCAGTTTAGGTCATCTGTTCTGGCTGTCTCCTCCTAGCTCCAGTGCCACCCTAACATCCTTGCTAGCCTGGCAGTAGAAAAAGCAGAGATTGTCTTGGTTCTGTGTATGCCCTGCTCAGCAATAACAAAACCATCTCTACATTACCAACCCTGGGTTCAGCACAAATCCAAAACACAGCCCCATCCTAGCCACTGAGAAGAAAATAACCCCATCCAAAACCAGCACAGCATGGTCAAAAGCATCAAGCTTTTGACTACTATTCACCACATTCTCAGATTATTTATCACAGGGAATATGTGCTAATCATAGGACATACATTATGCATTTCCCTTTCAGAGACTGCTCTTCAGAAAGAGTCCAACTTCATCACAGGTCCAAAGCAAAACCAAGAGAAAACAGTTCTTCAGGAAACAGCCACAGTTTGTTATATATCTACACAAGGCACCAGAGATTTGGAAAGGAGCCAGTGCTGAAAGACAGTTGCCAGCAAAATTTAGGAAAAAAAAAAATTAAGTGTAGCAAACAATGCTAACAATGCTAATTTAAAATGTAGGATTAGGTCACCAATGTGTGCCCATATAGATAAAACAAGCATTGTCTTAAAATGAGTTAGGTTTATCTATTGCATAGCAGCATTTATTATAGGAGTCTATATGAGTTCTTTAGGGTAACTCATAGCTTGGATGGAAACTCATGATAACTTCTTTAAATCACCCTCAAATATCTTCTTGTTTACATTTTATTGCAAATCCTTTAACTTGAGTTTGCTGGGGAGTAAAATTTTGTTTGCAGAGTATCTACAAGAACACTTTAACTTTCACTGAGTTTGATCTGAGTAGAATTAGTTCCAGCTTCATGACTTAGTGGTTGTGAAGAAAAGGTTGAAAATATCAAAGAGTGCTCAAAGCTATAGGCAAAGAGAAAAAAACATATATTGTGACACTATTTCAAGGAAGGTCTGTGTAAATGAAATTTCATTGAGAAAGAGAGCAACAGTTTAAATATTTCTGTAAATTACTGTCACTTTAAAGGACATAGTATTCAGTAAAAATGAAGACTTAAGAGACTGATTAACAAAGAGAAAAAACACCAACTAGTTGTTAAAGAAATAGTCAGATCGTTCTTAATAAATTAAAACATTTACTGGCAAAGGTAGATTTTCCAGAGGAACAAAAGTTTTCCAAGAGTTCTGATATATAGCCTTTAATTTTTGAATTTGCATTAAAGGTTGTGAAGTGTTTTTATTGGACTTTCAGAAAGCACAGCCTGTCGACAGGCTGTAAAATTGTTAACACTATTCTCTCTCTTTAGTCTAGTATAAAGTATACCTATTAATGCATTTATCTATCATCATAGCATGTAAAATAACATGGAAACAGGATCTAGTTCCTCCAATCACAAATGAAAGCTTTCTCCCAGAAGAAATCCTGCCTCGTACTGTCTCCTGAGTCTCTTTCAACAGTCAGACTCATCTCTTCTGAGAGAAAGCAAGAGTCCCAAGAGGATCCTTGTGCAAAACAAGTTTTTCCAGTGAAAGAAAATTGGTTATTCACTAGAGAAATACAAAGGCTGAAAGGTTCTGAGAAGAATTAACTTTATTCAGTAATTTAGGTAGATTTTGATAAGTTGGTAATAAAAAACACCTGCATATTACTACCATACTTGCAAAAATATACATTTGGCCTTGGACTGTAAAATGGATTCACTTCTTCTATCACACAACCTGAGGAATTAAAATCCTCTGTAAAAAAAGGCTCCAGGTATTACCCACAGCCCACAAAATACTCAATGCTCAGTTTAGTTCCCTTGGATTGTACAACTGAGTCAGCAAAATTTTTTGTCTTTGACAGTATAAATCTTATAAAATATAAGCCTTTGATGTTTTAAATACCTTTTTTTTCCTGTAAAGAAGATTTTTAAAAAAGTTTTTACTTCATTTTGTTAAAGTTCAATAAAGAACATTCTCAGAACAGAAAATTTAAAGGTCCTTCATGATTTCCAATTGTCTTTTTGTACCATCTAGGCATTGTCTTCAAGATTGGCATTATGTGGTCAGTAGTAAAATATGCACAAAACAGAAGACCTCTTCTTTTACTTGTTCTCTTTCAATATAATCTTTTAACAAGATGAACAAGAGTAAGGTACATTTCTAATATTTTTAAAACAACATTGTCTTCGTTAATTATGACCAGGAGAAAGATGATTTGCTGATTATCTGATATTAAAGAATCTAATAAAAAAAGAAAAAGAATGGTTTTACCATTTATTGCTCATTCTCTCTTTTCATCTGGTTTGGTGTTTGGGGTTTTTACTCCTTTTTACCACAAACTTTACAATATAGAAATTGTTTTTTTGTTTACAAATTTATAGAGAATTCATCTATTCTCCCATTATTTTTCTCCATAAATATAAGTCCTGAGAAGAAATTCAATAAGTTATTCCAGGGACTGAGTCTTGGTTGTTGGAATGTATTGCAAATTTGTTCTAATTTTTATCAGGTACTCCTAGAATGAACAGTTTAAAAATTCACTGTTCCCCGTTAGCTAAAAAAAATTCTAAGTGTACAAACCACCAAAATGCACAGGGGGATTTGAGACATGAAGTTACCTTTTCAGGGGAAGGGATGATAATTGACAGAATCTAATACCCAGCATGCTTTCCTGTCCCAAGCAGGACACAGCACCCATAGCCTGACAGAAACCTAATTCCATAATCTTCAAAAACGACTGTGGGACTGAGAGCAGGAAACATGGATGAGAATTGTGAACTTGAAAAACCGTGATGTTCTTGATATTCTGTTGTTATTGCAGACTGTTTGCTTTTTCTGACGTGAGCAGCAAGAGAGACTTGCATCACTGCAAACATAAGATTTCACAAGCTAGCTGCAAATGCCGAACAGCCTCAGAAGAGTTTCTACAAGGAGGATGTGGCACTTTTACCCTCTGAGGATTCAAAGTACAGAAACAATAACCATGCTTCTGCAAAGACTTAAACAGAACTATGCTTTCACAGGTTGTTGCTATCTTTGAAGCAAATGAGAATATTTGCATGCAAAAGTTGAAGCATCTCAGCCCAGGACACATTCTTAAGACAATATTCTATATTTTCCCAAGTCATGCTCAGAGCAGGCAAAAAAAAAAAACAAAAAAACA
>VWZN01022036.1:225636-238660 GCA_013396955.1 Regulus satrapa | reverse complement strand
AGGGCTGGGTACACTTGACCTCACACTAGCACAGAGACACAGATTAATTGGTCCCTGGCATTCCCCCCAGCACTCAGCTCCAGAGTTTGTAGAACAGACAGAGTAGGAACTGTCTTATCTAAAGAACAAAGCAACTTTCTGTTCTTCCTTTTTCTTCAAGGAACACAATACGCCTGCCCCTGCTATCAGTTTATCTTTTAAAGCAGTCAGCAAACTATGGCTACTTTCAACATTGTTGCTGAAGAAGGGAACAGAAATTTCCGCGTGATTTGAAGTAATTTTCTACCACATGCTTTTCCTCATTAATCAACAAAGAGCTTCAGTGCACACTCATATCATAAATTTCAATTCCTTTTTGCAAACTTTGTCAAGAGAACTTACGAAACCATCAAATAGTTTGTCTTAAATAAGATGTGCCTCTCTTGCAAGTTCATCAAAACATTCTTTTTTCAAATAATGAGAAAAGAATCAGTAAAATTCAGTTTTGCTCCACTGTGTACTGACATTGGCCCAAAAGAAACTGCAGCTGCCCTAGGGACTGGATCTTCTTCTCTGAGACAGATATGAAAACTAAACCTAATGGGGAAAGGACCATACACACAAAAAATTAACTGATTTTAGCTTTCTTTCATTCAAACCTACAGTGTATTAAAAAACAAAATAACACTGTTTGTCCTGCAAGCAGTAAGGAAGGAGCAACAGAAATAGTTTATACTATCTTGACTAACTACATTTGGGAGGGAAGTGCTCAGGCCCATAGTGAAGATAAACAGCTCTATTCTAAGCTCATTATTTGTAAGCATAAAAAGAGATCTAAGTCAGTCCCTTTCTGTCTCTTATACACTTTGAAGTTATACACACCCTTTGGCCTGTGTAGAAAGGTATCCTGTGGACCTCCTTGTATGAGCACAGCATTCCAAATCACTTCTTCATTACAAAATTCATTTTCTGTCTCATCTAAACCAGACATTTCAAGTTATTCTTCCAACAGGATTTAAGATCAAACATGCCCGAAGTTATTCAGCAAAACTTGCACATTCCTTGCTGCATATATCAGGGTCACCAAGAACATTTGCGTTCACTTTTTGCATGGTTGCTGCAAGGAGAGTTCCCAGAAGTTTCCTGAATAACAAGTGTTACCTGTCAGTTTCATGCCTTTTCCTGCTGTTTTCCCTTAGCACTGACCTCCTGCCCTGTCACTCACAGCTGGTGTGCATTTCTTTTGGAGTTTCAGCTCTGTGACAGCATCTTTCATGATGTTAGGAGTCAGCCTTCCAAAAAGTCCTTCCTTCTCCTGCCTTCCATATCTTATTGCATCTTCATTTCAATCCCACATCTTTCCCATCACTGGCACAAAGCATACCAAATATGTCCAATTCAAAAATCACACCAACCCACTTGCACCTACATCTATATGCTAAATATGAACTTTAAATACACACAGGCAAACGTTAATGGCATAGTGAGTATTTCTTGGTTCCTAGTAATTTAAAAGTTCTGGAGTAATTAATATTTTTTAGAACCTTCTCTGCAATGAGAAAGAAAACCACACATATGAAAAAATCCACCTACTTCCAAGATTCCTAACTTATGGTCTTTGTGGTTTCAGAATGTTATTAACATTGAAGATTTTTCCTATTTGAGTCAAATCACCTAAAGTCATCATAATACTAAAATATTTGTTATATAAGTTTATAAGGTAAAACACCTTCTGTGCCCAGCTAGGTTTCTACACTGCTCTAAATGTGGCCCTGATAGGCAGAAGATCCACTCTGTGGTTTGCATTCAGTTCAGTAAGCATCAGGGAAGACAATACCCTGACAGGAACAGCTCTACTCTGTTCCAAATGGCATCAATCTGTTCCAACCTTGCAAAGTGTAGAGATCAGTGACCTGGTAGAAAGAATGCTAAAACAAATGTCATGAATAATTAATTGATCAAGAAATTTACAGCAAGAGAGAGAAGCATGTCAAGTACATATTCAAATTATCCAGTTCCCATGTGAAGAGGGAAATGCAACACGTGAACTGCAAGTTCCCTTCAATAAAGGCAAGTTTTAGCATATTGCATTTATATTTCTCATGAGTGTCAATAAAACACAGAGGGAGGGGTATTAAAATTTTTCCTTTGTAAATAGGAAAGATTTGCTTTGTTTCTGCACACCTGTCTGTAGCATATATCTGTTTTCGATACACCGGATGTAGAAGGTTTTTATTTTTAACCACAAGCCTAAGGTGGCAAGCGATGTTTTCAGAATTATGAGCAAACAGCATTCCACTCCTAGGGCAGCAGCCACTCTTCTAACAGGGCTCAGGATAATTTAATACCTGGCTCTGTAATTAATAGGGAAAAGAGGTGAAAGACTATGCTTTCTATCTGAGCCAGTCTAGGAACTGGTAACTCATGATGCCTGCATTGAGTGAGGGTTTCTGTTGACAGGGATTAGGCAAGAGCTCTTTGGCATGCAGGCATGAGTGCCAACAGCATGTCTGAACTTGAACAGAGGGCTGCCAACAGTAATTCAGGACTAATTTATTTACATCTACACCTCTCTGGAAGAAAATAAGAGATTATCACCTAAATGATGCTGCTTCCCTTGAAATCAGCAAACCTGCTTTGGGCAAAGATGTTTGCAAGGCTTTGTAGCAAAAACAAAAGAAAGAATTCACATTCCTTTACTGCACCAGCAATGAATACAAATAAAGGTTTAAAAAAAAAAAAAAAAAAAAAAAAAGCATTATNNNAAAAAAAAAAAGGCAAAACAGAATAACAGTTGGATGGCCTTCTGAGTCTGAACTGCTGCCAGATACTACATTTTGAATTCATCATCAGTTTCACCTAGAAAGAGCCTGAGTTTTGCTATGCACACTAATCTCAATTTCACATGTAGGTTTGAGGGAAATTTAAGGTTAGTGTCCCCTCCTAATGCTTGACACTTGTAGCAGTGACCCAGATGTTTGAACAAGCTAATATGGACACACTATTGCTCCTGCTCATTTAAAAGAAAACACTGTAACAGAGCTGCCACCAAGAACAAGGCTTAAACCCCGTTTCAGAAATTAAGCTCTGTTGCATTTCCAGCATGGGGTACAAGCTGTGAGCTTCTGCTTCAGTCCCAGCAGGGTGCTGCCATGGGGCTCAGCTGGAGGCCATCCAGCACACCTTGCTGCACTTAGTGCAGGGTTATTTACACCCAGCATGACAGCTCTGATAATTTTGCAGCAAGCTGAGGAACATACTATATTTTCCTTTAAGCCCCAGCTATTATATGCGGTGGGGGGGGAACCCCACCAACCCTCTGTCAGTTTATTTCATGTTTACTGCATCATTCAGGTTAGGGAGGTGCACTGAAACGGTGCAAAGCTCTTGAGTTTCCAACAGTACAACCGCAAGACAAAAGACAAACGTTGTGCTAATTACATGTTCCCTGAATAGGGAAGTTGAAGCTTTAAGGACAAAACCCAAACAGCCAATGACTCAGCAGAACAAGCATCTGCCTCCTGCCCAGCACACAAGAGCCGGTTTTCCTTAGCACCCTCTGCTTTAAATGTCCCATCCCCTCACCTTCAACGCTGAAATGTTCTGCTCATGAACCATCAGGGAGAAGTTTAACCTAAGCCAATCGCATACAATTGAAAAGGCACAATTGTTTGCTAGGTAAATGGTATTTGCCTAGTGCTAGGCTGTTCGTTCCGGGGCTTTACAGGATCTTATTCTTTGGCTTAGAAAACATTATTCCTGTTAGCAGAGAACAGTATCTAGCAAGAATGACAGTGCTTCATACAGGAGATAAGTAGATCTTCTGACAGGCCAACTGATATGAAAACAAGTAATAAATTAGCTGCAAAATGAAGTCACTTCCAGATGCACTGCCTGAGCACATTTGCTTTGTAATTTATTTTGCTAATACATACAGAACTATTTAATCTTCAAGACTAGGAAATAAGGGTATTTGTTTGCAACTATCTTCTCATTACACTTGTCTTGATATTCTTTTAATGAAACAAAGTTCCTGAGGTCTTTATTCATTCATTAATTCTTAAGCAAGTACCTCATGGTAGCACTCTGCAGAGTATGGCCAGGTACAGAGTCCGTGGATTCCATATCAATGTTTGGAATAGGAGAAAGCACAGTGCAGCTCAGACTTCATATTGTCCTGAAATTCATAACTCAGTTTTTCTGGACACAAAGCAAAGTAAAATTATGTCTTCGGCTATGGCTCCAATCTCTTCTTCCCTGTGTTTCTGAGATGCAGAGCAGAAACCCAGGGAAAAAAATAAAATTAAATAAAAATGCTCCAAGCTACTGCCTCAGCACCTTAATAAAAGAGAATAAACCAATATAAAGCAAATAAAAAGTAAACACACTTCAATGAAGTCTGCAAAACCTTTTCAGTTTGAGCCTCAGGGATTTGTTTGTTTGCATGCATATTTTATAAATAGTTGGCAGAGCAAGTTTTCCAATGTGGACATTGAGAGTAAATTAAAAGCAAACACTGAAGATCATTTAGAAAAAGCAAATTTTGATGCAGTGATCCCAAAATGTATAGGACTTCCCATAGTTACCTTATCCAAAACTGAAGTCACAGACTACATGAATGGCCCTGCTGAAAGGGACAGTGAAAGCAGGTGAAGTGTTTTTCTGGAGTATTATCTAATACTGCATACTCTTGCCCAGCTACTTGTGTGATTTATCTGTCTGAGCATGACAGCTCAGCTTTCAAATATCAAAGGTTTTCAAATCATTCTTAGGAAAGCAGCAACAACAGACCAAGACCTTTCCTATGAACTGAGGGAAAATACCTTTGGGAATAAATGGTCTTTCTCTGGAAAGCTGTTCAAGAGCTATCCCAAAGAAGGAGCCCCATACTTTGAGGCTTGCTGCCCAGGCTCCATGCAGCCAGAAGCAAATCAAAAGATTAAAACCAGTGACACCAAAAGGACTCCCATGGAAATGATTACTGTTGTCTGGGGCCAGACCACCAACTGGAACACTTATAAGGACCAGGTGAGAGAGATGAGACAAGTTGAATCTCAGTGCTGCAGCACAGCCCTGCTCATGCGCTTCTGCCATCATTTTCACCGGTGTATTCCTCCCCACTTGCTCTTCTGTTTCCCTGTGTAAAAAAGGGACAGGAGAATTATGCAAGTGAGCTCTCTTCTTACTGCAGGAGTGGCTACAAGAGTTAGAGTGCCATCAGGTAGCTCCAGCACAGGGCAGAAAGGGCATGAGCTACTGGGGCTCCATCAGGAACTTCACACAACTGCACTGTCCTAAAGTGCCATACACAGAGCTCTTCAGTCACACCAGCACTTCTGACAACCATGATTCCACCAGTACCACATTTGGCTGGAACATAGGGGAAGGCTTTCAGCAAAACCCTGCTGGAGTGGCACTATCAGCAGTGGCCTCTCAAAGGGAGCTGACATCCAAACTTGCAGTACTGTCATCCTGACCCTATGGGCCTATTCAGGAGAGCTGGCAAATCATCTTGAGATGACTATGAAAGGAAAAAAAAAAAAAGGTTTTCAAATAACTTCTAAGAAAATAAACAGCTTCCTATCAGTATTAAATTGAAAACATGTTTCTGTGGCCAGGGCTGCTCTGAAAAAACCTACTAATTCTTTATCGAACGAAAACATTTTTCAGGCACGCCCGAAGATATTGCAGAAAAAAACCCCCTTACTTATCTACACAAATATAGCAGGAGGCCAGACTCAGGAACAGAAAATATAGGTCTATGAGGAGAAAACTGTGGATTAGAGCTACCTACAGCCCTTATAAATTGCAAGTATGTAAGAATATATTCAGCCTCTTGAGGTTTCCAGGTAGCAGAAAACAACTGAAGCTATGCAAATCATTTTGGAGCTGCCCATGGTATAAATTTGTCCTTGCTGTAGCACTCATATGTTTCAGTTTCTAATTCCATTCAGCTCTAATAATAAGTTATCTTCAGAGACTTTGATTTTCCATAGAAAATTAACCAAAATGTAATATGTATTCAGACACCTGGTAGCATGTTTGCATATGTGAAATAACATATGCCAACATCCTACAAAATGCAAGAAACCAGCGAGTTTGGAAACAGACACATTTATGTGTTACAGTCAATTTGTGACGCTTAGAATGAAAGCAAAAAATTTGCCACCATTTTATATAAGCACTGAATTGGTGTGTTTGTTCATTTTGCTCATCAAAATATCCCCAAAATTTATTGTTTCAGAGAGTGCAAGCACTGTCATTGACACCCATTAAAAAATAAATAAATTAAAGAAAAAGAAGAAATGAAAGAAAAGCGAAACTTCTCTAGGAAAATCTACAGCAGGTAAATAAAAGGTTTCCGGTATAAGAGAAGTCATCAGGTATAGCTGTGCCATGGTTTAACCACAGCTGGCAACTAAGCACCCCACAGCTGCTCACTCAATACCATCAGTGGAATGGAGGAAAGAACTAGAAGAGTAAAAGTGAGAAAACTCATGGGTTTGCATAAGAACAGATTAATAAAAATCTGTTTTTATAGGAAATAAGAGATGCAAATGAAAATAATCACTTGGTATCAACACACCAATACTCAGCCAGTCCCTCAGCTGTAGCTCCCCAGTCAACCTTCCCCCCAGTTTTGTTGCCAAGTGTGATGCCATATGGTATGGGATACTCCTGTGGTCATTTGGGGTCAGCTGTCCCGGCTGGGCCCCCTCCAGAATCCTTGTGCACCCCCAGCTACTCAGTGTTGGGATGGGAAGCAGAAGCAGCCTTGGCTCAGTGTAGGCACTGCTCAGCAGGAGCTGAAAGATCCCTGAATAATCAACACTGCTCCATACTAACCTACAACACACAAATAACCACTATGAGGAAAATTAACTTCAGCCAGAACCAGCTATCCAATATTAACAACTAAGTCTATCTTGCCTCATAGACTCATTTTGACATTTTTCATGAAACTGTCTCACTCTACACATACATAAACACATTCAAATTATATAATCTCTCAATAATTCAGCTAGCTGCACTTCCCTCAGTTTTACTTTTCTGGTTACTATAACAAGGATGCAGACATGTAACCAAAAACAAAAAGCCACAAAATCCCCTCTGACCTTCAAGTCATCCTTTGAATGTGACATTGAAGAACACACTCTGAAAACAGGTGGCACAGCATGTGTCAGTAAAGGTGCTCACCTGCTTGCCCCAAATGACCATCTTCAGTCATAAGGAACACCTGCCTCACACCTGAACTAGGTGGGAGGCAGTTGCCTTAGGAAAGCCAACAGGATAACAGGGGAAAGTGAAAAATGAACTCATGAGCAGAGGTTTACATTAAAGCTTTTTTTTTTTTTTTCTTCCAGAGCTACAAGTATTCTAAGAGTTTATATTTTCCCTGTGGTATCTGACATTGGCTACTGTCCATCTCAAAAATATGTAGAGAAGCAAATAGATATATCCTAATAAGTCCTCAACAAAACCAGACAGAGACCTTGGGAACAGGGTTCAAACACAGGCAATGACAGGTTGTATGTGGGGTGAAAAGGCTGAGGATCACAGAGGAGGTAATTTCAGAAGAAAAAAAGAAAATAAGAAGAAAGAAGAAAATACCCGATCGTTATTCAGCAGCACTGAACAGCACCTAACAGCTTCTGAAGGCACCTCTCCTAAAGAGAGGAGTGCTGCCCCAAGGCAACAGACATGAGAGCTGATCAGGTACTTGTGCACTGATGTAGAAGCCCGGAGCCCCCTCCCTGTCTGCAGGCAATTAACAACACAAAAAGGCTTTATGGCAAGAGCCTGCGTCTGGAATGCTTTGCCTGATAGCCACCCCCAGCCTGTGCCATTGGGCCCTGCAGCACAATCTTTGGGAAGAAAGCAGGGACCACTTTCCTTAGAAACACCCACCGCCTGCTTCGTGGAGAGAGATCCACCATTTTCTTGGGTTCTCTCCTTACCTCTACTCTTCAGAGTCATAAAACTGAGGTCACTTTTACGATATCCATAACTCTATAGAAAACTTCTTTTACAATATGCTCACCTCCTTTTTAGCCAGATGCCCCCTCATTGAACACCTATAACCCAGTACTATTTAAGAGTGCATTGTCATAGCGGACAAATACCGAGTTGACCTGTTCTTCTCATCCACTTTCTGAAATAATTTATTAAAAAAAAAATGGATAGCACACTTGTTGTTTGGCTCACTCAAAGTATAGAATACTATGGTAAGGATTAGTACAGTATACAATAAGTTCATGTTGAATTTATAACAGCTTAATTAGCTGCAGCTTCACTCTTGTGAGGATAAGTAACCTAGTAAACATCATAGCAGCAGAGCTACACTGACTAGGAACCATCCTTTTCAAAGGAAATCCTGCTCATAGAAAATTGACTGCAAATAGCTGTCTCTTGATGCTGATTTCAATGAAAAATTGACAGCTGATAATCCATAAAGGAAATCTTCACATTTTCAGCCTTCAAAGACACAAAATTATTTCAAGTTTGAATTCACAGTCTTTCCTCCCCAATGTCACTCTCTATATCTCCCCCCAGCAGTGATAGGTTTAAGAATCTGTGTTTACAACTTCCCTGAACACCTTCCATAGACATATTTTGCTATCATTGCAAGGTGGGTGTATTCCAATTTTCTTTAACATTAAGAGACAAAAGTAAGATCTTTCGTTGGTTGTAACTGATGTAGTTCCAAAGGTAGTCTTGACTGCACAAACTCTGTCAGGCTAAAATTGTTTTAAAAAATCCCAACATAAAATAAGAATAAATATCTGGTCCAATCTCTGTTAAAGTCAGGGAAAGTTTTCTGCCCCTATCAATAATTTTAGAAATTGTTCCTACCATGAAGACAGTAAGGAGACTAAGCAGAAGGAGTGATCAACCATAGGATCTAAGTGAGGGAGTAATCAACCATAGGATCTAAGTCCAAGTGATTTTGACCACAAGTTTAAACGAGTTTACTTGTCATAAACACCACACATGAAACCCATTTAGTTAAAGAATACCTGCCTCGATTTGCAGTTCTGTGATGCTGGAGCCCTGCTATGGTCTGTGCAGCCCCTTGGTCTAAGGCCCTGTGATTTCAGCTATTTGGTCTCAGACAGGCTTTCCTGAGCACGGCTCACTGCTGCTGTCTTGCGTAATATACTTCTGGAAGGGAATACGTGCTGCAGCTTGATGTTGATTTTTATTAACACACAGATCTCAACTGAGAATTGAGTGACACAGCACTAACTCGTTACTGATTAAAACTTAGGAAACAAATTATGAAATCGAAGCAAGTTATTAAAAAATATTACCCCACAAAACCTAATATCACATCCTAGACAGTCAGAAACTCTTGATCAGAGATGCTGAAAACTATCTGGCATTGAGAAAAACAAACAAAACACTTTCCACCTTCAGACACCTTATAACATTAGTGAAGAGACTTTTCAGCTGCTCAAGCAGATAAGATGCTAGAGAAACTTGTATTTTAGGAAAGGGAAAAATTTTTACTCTACAGTTTTTCATATTACTGTACTAAAAGAGGAAATTAGTTCTCTTATGCTTTATATTTTTGTTAGCAAATCCAAGGCCTAAGGTTGTCTATTTAATCAGATATCATGGGACCTGTACCCTCCTGGAACAACAGCTGGAAACAAAGCAGAAATCACTGGAGTGCCTTATGCTGTTTGAATTATCTTATGTTATTCAGCAAGTGAATGAAGAACTTTCTTTAAAGATTATCTGACAAGGCAAAAAATCCACAACTGCCTTATTTCTGTAGGAGCTCCACAGCTGTCTGAAGTATATTCCTACAAAAGGGACTATTTCCTTTTATACAGATTACTCTTCCACAGCAGCTTTCAAGGATGTAGTCAGGATTTCTACGTTTATCAAGCCAATGCTCAAAAACCTTATGCATACCAGATGCAGATAATACACTGCAGTACATATGGACTTCTCATGGTGAATTATTGATATCTAAAGGTTTTACTTTGCCAATTCTTATAGCCTCACCCATTTTTTAAATACATCGTATGCTGCTAGAGCTAGCCTGCCGTTTGGCATTGGTGAGAAAACAATACACACGCTATCACAAACACCTACCAAATTAGTTAATATTGTGACTGTTTATACAAGACTATTTGTGCTAGTGCATGTGCTAGAATACTAGCATTCAGACTGTGAATAGGGTAATCTGCTTCAAATTCAATTACTTAGCGACTTTGCAAAATGCTGCTTATCAGGCATTAATACTTCCCTATTCTTGCTTTAACACCTGCGTCACAGCTTAGAGAAGAGCAAGCTGAGCCAGTGAAAGTGAGAGTCATGTGGGGTTGCAAAAGTCCCTTGGGACTAACTCTTAAGACTTTAGTCTCCATCCCAAATCCTGGTTTGCTCAGCCTTAGGAGAACCCTCAAACAGTTGAAATACCACAGGGGCTTTCCTAATTAACCCTCGGTTATATGATTATACATAATAAGCACCTGAAGGCTGCATTTCTCTTCATTCAGACACCTTCGGGGAGACCCAAATTCCATTTCTCTCTTCCCAGAGCTGCTGGCAGATACTAGATAATGACTCCTCTCTTTCATCAAGCTCTTGTAAGACCTGCCAAGAGCAAACTGCTACTTTGCAATACAAACAGGCATCTCAGAAGAGCAGCACAGGCTCAGGAGAGAAGATAGAAAAGAGCTAGAAAGCACTATATATGAAGTTCTTTTTGTTTGGGTGTTTGGTTGGGCCTCGGAATTTTTTTGTGGGGGGGTGGTTGTATTGGTTTGGGTTTTTTTTTTTTTTCAGAAGAAGGCTCCATCTCTTTAGCACTCCTGTGACTTTACCATCCACACCTTCCTGAGAAAGGAATGCATAGGAAATTACAAGTCCTAGAATTATCTATGCTGTGGACCAAACCAGCTAATTAAACCTTATAGACACTTAGAACTGCTCTAAACACACTGTCTGATAGGATTTTACTTATTGCACTTGTAGCAACCTTTCCTGGCCAAAAAAATTAAAAGGAGCATCAAAGGCAATTTGGTTACAGCAAGACACTACATATGGATTAATGACCTGTAGAACAAGTTGCTATCCCCACACCCAGTGAGCAGAGTCTTGATGAGACAAAGCCAGCATGAAAACAAAAGAAACCTGATTGTTTCTGATACAAACATCTCTGCTCCTTGGTAAGAAAATCTCATAATTAAAGAAAAAAAATCTCAGTTTTACTGGTAGTCAATCAAACATATTCAGAGCCAACTCTCAGAAGCAAAGGTTACTTTTCTTGACATGTTTGGGAATAGCATTAGTAAAATCAAGGCCATTCATTAGGTTGGGAAAACAGCAGCAGTGTCATGAACTTGGGATATTTGGGATATGACTGCCTGAAGAGCAGATTCATTCTTTCTCACTGGAGTAATGCCTGAGAGGAAAAGAATTGGGCTGTATGTCAGCAACATGAGCAGCTGGAAACGTTGAGTTCCATTCCTAACAGTTACGTTTTACATCAATTAAACACCTTTCATCCAAACCATCTTACAAAGGGATGAAAGAATTACCATCATTTTACAGAGAAGAGCTGAGAAGAAGCGAGGAATTCGGACTTGGTGTATAACTCACACGGATGGCAAACAGGGATCAGTTTGCATTGCATACTGCAGGCTTCTGCCAAGTAGATGAGAGTTCTTTCAGTTCATGTGCCATGCTGGAAAAGAAGTGTCTGTGCATGAGCATGTTAGGACAGCACCAAGCCCAGCCTAGCAGAAAAAGACACTCACCATGACTTTGTAGCCTCAGGCATGGCCCTACCTCAGCTAACACAGTCACCTGGCTTTAAAACAGAAAGCATAGGCAGGTAGGTGTTCATATGTGCCTTTGCATCAGATGCTGGGGGGGGGAATAAAAAAGGAGATTTACAAGCCTGACTCTATAGAAATTAGAAGTTAATGAGAGCTTGGCTACTAACTCAGTAAAAGCCAGATGTTTACCACAGAGCTGTGACTCGCATTAACACTGTTCAAAGTCACTTTGTGCTGTAACACAATGGGCAGAGACAAATTTCCCATTGCACAGCCTCAGCCACTCCAGAGCCCATGAATAACTTAGGTGTTAGTACTCTAGCATAAAAAATTGGAAGTGCAAGGGTCCATCTCAATTTTGTTCCAGAGTCAACAAATATACACCTGCACTGTTAAACCAGCAAGGCTATTTTAATTTAGAAAGTCAACTGGTAGTAAGATGGACTAACCCATTTAGAATGCAAAAGGCAGATCAAATTTATTAAGTAAATAATGCACTGTAAGAGAAGCTTTCTAAGAGAAGAGCTTTCTGAGAAAAGCTCCTGGGACCTTTTATCAAGGGAGGTAGATGTTCTGCTGCTCAGGAAGCTGAGCCCATTATTTAAAAAAAAAAAAATCCACTAAACATAAGAAAAGGCTATTGTTAAAAGCCTCATTAAAATGAAAGCATCAGGTCATGGGGTGGAAGGAGCAGCTCAACCACCTGGTTCCTACTAGGAATGCTATTTCCTAAGACTTTGCAGCTATATACTGAAAATGGAGACACTCAGATGAACTATCCTTTACAAATAACATTCTGTTATAGTCTGGATAATTTCAATTAATTTCTTCTTACAAATCCCTTCACATCATCAACTTTTTTTTTCTCTTACATTAAATTGTGTCACCAAAATATCCAATTAAGAAAACTCCATTAGTCAAAGAATAGACGTGAGATTTTGGCAGCAGCGCTCAACCTTGATTTGCACTGACCCCAGGAAAGAACTCAAAGTTGCTGTAATGCAATTTACAAACAAAAACATGGTGTTGGTTAACCCACTGCGTGAACAGAGACTGCTGTCCTCAAAAGAATAATGTTATCTGAGAGAGGTATGGTGACACAGCCAAAAACTAACACAGACATTGTTAATTGTATGAAATTTCAGCTAGACTGTAACAATGGGGCAAATATGTCCCTATCAGCCCAAATATTTTTGAGCCATACTTAACTTCCCCCACTAAGAACACAAGCAAAAAGTATTTTTATCCCA
>VWZN01022036.1:197219-216319 GCA_013396955.1 Regulus satrapa | reverse complement strand
AAAAAAAAAAATCACTTTATTCCTATTAGAATGGGTCTCGCTTAGATGTCAGCAGTAGGAAACCTCAGAAGGCAGAGTAGCCCCCACATTCTGTTTCATTACTAGCATGGTGTAGTTCCATCCCAGTTCTGAAGGATGGTTGTCTTTCATGTGTCCATATAGAACACCAGCATCTGCTCACTGCTCTCCTTATTTTCCATCATTCTGTTTTCCTCCAATTCCTAGACAACTTACTGAAATTACATGGCCGAGTACTGACATTTTGGTCTGTGTTTACATAGCCCTTTGCACACTGATGTATAGGCCCGTAAGTAGGTCTTAAGTACAATTTTCATACAAATTAGACCAGTTACATCAACTAACTGGAAGAGCACTAGTCCTGTTACAAGTTCTAATATACTTGCTGTCTCAATTGTAAGAGCAAAGACACCAGTGATTACGTTAATTGCAATAAAATTATATTCCCATACTCTGCACCTGAACTTCTCTCTCAAAAAAGGCAAAGAATCTGGCTTCAAAAGGTAAAACAAAACACAGTCAGTGGCCAACCAAGGACAAGATATTTCAGTCAAAAACATTTCCCAAGGAAAATTAATCCTAGCCTTCATGAGCCTGAGAGTCCTTTCTCCATCAGTGCCAACCACAGTTACTCATTAGTATTCCCAGTGCTCTGACAAGTTTGGTTAATAGCCTAAATCTCCATCTGTGATAGGCAGTATTTACTTAACAAGGAGATAGCCCACAGGCTTCACTGGATGGCTTATTTCTGCTCATGCTGTAGCAGGCCCACAGACTTAATACAGATGGAAGGAAGGAGCTAGGATGTGATTCTCCTTAGCTTGCACAAGACTCTTTCTGATAAGAGGGCATAGAATAAGAATCTGAGACAACATCTGCTGAAAGTGGTGGAAAGGCTCCCATCCTTTTCTGCCTACTGTTTTTCTCCTTGTCTTCATTTCTAATTCAAAGCTTGATGCAAGCATATGCAAGGAAGTAAAACACATATTTTTGGCCACTTATATTAAATTAGACCCAGAAGCTCAGTTTTGGCTACTTCAGCTTTGTTCAAGCTGTTATTATATTGCTCTGGTTGGGAAAGAACAGCTTAATAGTTTAAATAAAATCTCCCAGGTAGATAATTTAGGCATCTAGCTCATTTAAAAAAAAAAAAACAACAAAAAAAACCAAAAAAACCCCAACATTTTTGAGGCAACACCCTCTCTACACACACAATTTCTTCATAATATATTTCTAAGTTTGTCACAAGAAAGCATCTTCCAGTGGAATAAATTTAAACTTTCACTTTGAAAGGGTCTTAGCTAAATTGAGACTGTTCACAAAAAGATAAATATAGGTTTAAAGATAAACACATTCCTACTAGAACATTCAAGCGCAGTGTTACTTTAGTAACAGTAATACATACTTGCACCTCCTCACAGCTAAGGAAAAGTAAGAGATGGATGATGTCAGGCAAGTGCTGAAGCAAAGATTTCGGATCACATCTGAAAAGCGTTCCCATCAGCTGAGGTAGCATGAAGAAGTGTGACTGATATTTCAATAACTCACTTTGGTTTTCATTAAGCAAGGAATGCTGATTAACAAAATTCAGCTGCCGAGTTTAGCCAGCTAAGCTAGTCCAGAATAATTTCCTCAACTCAGAGCTGCCCTTGCACACAGTGCTGGACACCATTAGTAGTCATTTGCATCAGACAGAGTGAGTAAGAGTCCAATACTCCTGCTACGAGGAGTCCAGAACCTACTGCACTTTCAGATATAAAGAAAGGACAGATTTGCTCAGAATTCAATTTAATTCCAGCAACAAAGTTTATATACTATTACCTTTCTGTCTGAAGCAAATTAGCCAGATTTAACTACTTTAAGTACACTAACGGAGGAGTGCAAAGCCCACAATTTACCTAAAAGTCCAGCTTTGCTATTCAGTTTTGTTCAGGCTCCATACAAGCCCCATTTGCCTTTGAAACATGCAGTGCTTGGCCTATGTAGAGCAGACCTGGGTTATTACAGCTGCCTGACCAAGGCCTTTGATATTGACAAAAGGACTTTGTCTCTGCTGTACCCTGGCATGTGCCACAACGAATACAACATGGGGGCAAAGGGGCCATCACTTCCTCCCAGGTGTGCCAAGCACATTCCAGAGGGTGATAAAAGACTTGGACAACAAATGAGTCTTGGAGACAAGCCCCAAGTCCACTGTACACAGCCAGGAAGGCATGTAGTGGTAGTAGAGCAGGAACATCAAGACAGTAGCATTTTGAGGGAGAAAGTCTTTGTAGTCACCATGGCAGATGACAGATTAAGGATGTTGGAAGGAAAGAGAGACCTTTTTAGGCACTGGCAAAGACTTCTCCATACATGCAAGTGGCTATAGCAATGTTAACAAATGCACCAGCAATGGTCCCATATGCCTTCATAAACCTTGGAAGGAAAGAGACTTCCAGATAAGCATCTTGTTTCAAGCAAAAGTGACAATCTTCCCTTTGAAGTTAATATTTTCTAACTGATTATCCCCATTAGTTTACATGATCAGATTCGGATCATGTAGGATGAGAAAGACACACTAAGATCACAGACATACCCAAGATAGACTAGTAAAACTGGAAGATCCTTCCTTATCTTCAACTTCATGTTATGAGTAAAGGTTTTTTTATTGTGGTATAACACTTTAACTTCACTTACCTACCCAGGAAAATTATACCAGCACAAGCATTTTTGTCTGTTGTGATCACATCTACAACACCAGTACATGTAAAAACAATGCCAAAGTGTCATTCTGCATCAATGCTTTGCCAGCTGAAATTTCAAAGACGGAAGCACAAAGTCCAGCACGTAGGAGATACAACTACATCCTTGTTGGATCTTCCATTTTAATACGCACTACCCCTGTCAGAGAATGATGGCTGCAGAAAAGATTACAAAAAGAACAGGTGTATGAAATACTGACAGTGCAATGATAAGACTAACAGCTGGGGACAGCAAGCAGGCAAGTCTCCCACGAGAAGGGGTGAGGGAGATATTCCCAAAGGCACTACAGATCCCTTACATTTGATCTTATCCCCCACATCACAATCTACGCATTGTTTTTTGGCAAGATGACAAGTAGATGGGGAGCAATTTAACTTCTCTATCAGTGGGATGGCTTGGCATGGTACAAGAGGCACGTATCCTCACAACTACAAAGTCAGAGGGCTTAGCAGAACCACCCTGTTTGCTTAACAAAGTGACGTAAGCCACACAACCACGCAAGCACAGCCTTTGTTCTTTCCTTCAGCTATCCCTGTTTTTCCTCAATGCTCTCCCACTAATTTCAAGTCTAGCCCAGTAGTCTGTAAACCTTAAAGCAGGTACTGCATCTTTTTAATGTCCAGGTGTGTTCTGAGTAGCCACCAAGGGTAGCTAATCATAATAAACCTGAATTCAATTGCTGACAACTAGAATGTCCCTACAAACACCACTTGGATATATGGTTTACCACTAATAAATTCTGCTTTAGGAGACCGAGTGTATTAAAGAAATGATCATGTCTTACAAAGTATATATGAACAACTACTTATACTAAACAATTAACAGATGGTGTTATACTACCATAATTCAACTCTTAATAGAGATGGTTTATAGATAAAAATGGTGAAGCCTCCTATCAAAGTGCTTAAGACATGCTACTCATGTAACAGGATTATGACATCTATCAGTCAATTCCATTGAGGAAAAGTTCCTGATTTCTGAAGTGTGACAGAAAAAACAATTGCCTCATACAAAACAGACTAAGCAGAACATAGCAGATATTTACCTGTACATCACAATACACACAATTAATGTGAAGACAACCATACCAGTTCTTTATTTTTATTATTATACATCTCAACAGGCTTGTTTTCAGAAATTTCAAGATGTTTTGTCATTCCACTACTCAAACAGACACAGAAATCACAATGAAGTCAGCCAGATTTAAAGGCAAACCACATTCCTCAGCTAAGACTGTTTTCACTTTAGATAATACAGCAGAACATCACTTTTTTTTTTTTTGTCTAAAGAAACTTAGAAACAGCAGGATTGGGTGAACATCCATGAGGTACCAAATATGAATTGTGAGTGCTTGTATTTATAAAACAATGAATACATTACTACTATTTTGTTTTATTAACACTATTTTGTTTTATTAGCCCAGGTGTCTGTCCTGATACAGGCAGTACCACAGAAGGCAAGTGGGTGAGCCCCAGGTTGACTGGGAAGGGGGGTTAGAAGGATGCTGTGGGTGGCAGACAATTCCTCCAGCTGGCAGCACTGCCAGGGAGACTGAGGAATATGTAGCATCCAATGGGGACAGCCCAAGCTCCTAGTGTTGTCACAACAAAGTGTTAATTTCAAAGAGAATTAAGAAGCTGAAACTTCCTTAAGTACACACCCACACATCTTTAAACCCTAATAAATGCCACACAGGAAGTGAGATGATGGTTTACCACCAAAGAGGGAGCTCCTCTGCCTAAGTTCCAGTTTACACAGTCACCAGAGATAGAGAGGCATCAACAGTGAGTCACCAGTTCCCATGGGTCAGGTGTGATCAGCAAGACAGACAGATGCTCTCTCTCTGCCAGAGCACCTCCTCATGCTGGAGTGAGAGCACTCAAACCACCTGGAAGTGTCATCTCACAGGCAGCTATTTGACCTGTCCAGAAGCACAGATGCAGGAGCCTTCTGGTACCTGGCTTTTTTCCAGCCCCATGAGCAGCCCCTGCTGCCTCTTGCCTCATGGGCTGCTCCTCCAGCTGGGGAAGGAAGAGAAAGACAAACCTTTGGTGCCAGGGAAGATCAATTGCACCCTTCTCTCCAGAATTACTAGGTAATCTAATTACTAATCAAAGAATTTGACAGAGGAACAGCGGCCAACACTGTCATTACTGCATCTTTTAAAGAGTTATTTATATCCATCTCAAAAGAGGCTACAGCTCACCTCCATCTGAAAGGAAAATAAACACCAGCTGAGCCAAACAAATAATGTGTCACTTCAAACATTCAATTCAAAAATGTAAGGAAACTGGAAGTAAAAACTAAATTTTTCTTTGTTATCACTGCAAGCTTTCATACAGGTCTAAAATGCTCTAGCCAAGAACCGAGTTGAAGCTGTCAGTAGATATAATAGCTACTAGATTCTATAAATATCGCTTCAGAAACTGAATATGGAATTTGAAGAAAAATTACACATCAGAATTCAAGCTGCAATATTACTTAACACTGAAGTCAGGTATTATGTATGTTGAACAACCCCAATTAATTGAAGACAAAAAGCTTTAAGAGAAGGTACCTAGCAATGAGTTAAGAAAGCATAATTCTAAGATAACATATTTTTTCCTAATAGAGTTTGTAGGGGAACAAGAAGAGGGAAACGAACAAGCATGGGCACAATTAAGATCAAGGTCTGCCTTCTTTATGCATATCATAAAACAGTCAGTCAAGCAAAGGTACCACAGTATGACCCTCAGAACAGACAGTGCCTTATCCCTAACCAACATGCTGCCTCCAGGCTTCATTTGCCAACCTGCAGAAGAGGATCGGGTTCTCAGTCCTTTTGTCCCTAAATGTTAGGAAAAAATTCCCCAAAACAACTAATTAAAAAAACCCAAATAAAATCCCACAACTAAACCTGCACACCAAAACCCAAAAAACTGGTTTGGTTTGTTGTAACAAACCCAAGATCCGGTTTTGTTTGGGTAACAAAAAATATTTTTCAGTTCTTTGGCAGTCATCACATCTTGTAATTGACCTCACAAACTACCTGGTACCTCAGAAGTTTTGTAATGTTATGAGAGCTTTCAGCCTGATTTTACCCTTTTTGCTTTCCAGACAGTTAATTAAAAGCTTTGAAGAAGCTTAAAAGTGGCTTATAACATACTAGCCCACAAAACTCCTCCTGTTTTGCAGAAAAAAAAAGCTCATATTCTGATCAATGAATCAGATAGCAAATCACCATAAATAAGTATACCAACTGTACATTTGCAGTTTTCAGAAACTTTGAATCTGTGCTTTGAGACTGAAAAATCAGCCATCAGTACACTGTATGGTGATATAACAGAAGAAAGTATCAAAACAATGTTCATAAGAAAGTTGTTTTGATTAAGGCAGACACTGCTAAGAGCTAACAATCACCTCTTCCTTAAGACAGTTCCAGCTCATTACTGGCCAGTGAAAAGACTGATGCCTGTCTAGGAAGGCTTTCAAATCAGTAGTGATTTTTTTTCAGTTTGTACAAACAAACAAAGTAACATTTCCTTGAATTAGGTTTTGTGCATATTGTTACTACTTTGCAAAGATCAAGGCCCTAATTTCATCATCCAGAATTCTTCAGCAGCAGCAGCACTAGTTCAAGGTGCTCCCGCCATTCAGCCCGATCGTCTCTGCATGACTCCCTCCAGTTGTGCTGGCACGGAGTCCAGCCAGCTGCAGTCTGAATTGATAAACTGGAAGATAATCCAGGAATTTCACTGAAGCCAGATCAGCTCCCTGTGAGGGCCACAATACAGCTGCACAGGTAACTGTGCCAGCACAGCTAGAGCATGCAAATCAACATTTTTATTCAATGCTTCATAACAAAGAGCCAAAGAATCTAGTTGTTTACATTTCTGAAAAACATTTAAACTCTTCTGCCTCATCCTATGAATATTCACAAGTCAAAAATGCAGAGATTTATAAAATAAAAATCTATCCTTAATACCAAGTTTAAGAAATAGATGCACCATAATCCAAAGATTGAGTAAACCACTCAAGTTACTTTTAAAGACCATTAAAACCATTGATAAGGAAATGCTAATACCAGAAATAGCATTCTTAAAAGATGGCAAACTTTGGTTAGAGGAAAGCCTTTATCCAGACAATATTCCCTGGGAGAAGCAGCACTCCATTGGATTATTTCCCTTTCACTTCATCACAGTGAAGAAATTTAGGGACACCGTTCTAATACTTGGAAGCCACAGACAAGGTTGTAAGAAGAGACAGTGAAGCAGCTGGCCACAAAAAGAGCGTGCACACGCGACAAGCCACAGAAATGGCACTGTGTTGTGTTGATACACTAGGAAAAAGTGTCGAGGAGTACACACTGCCAGACCAGACCTCTCCGCATGTCTTGGGTCTCTCGTGCCCTAGATAGGCAGTGAGTAAGAACAGATCCATCTCCTGCCCTCTTACAGGGAACGCAGAGCTGGCAGATAAGATCTGTAAAAGTTTCGGTCAGAAGCTGCAGTAGGACTCACTGTTCAGGGCAGGGCTTAACACCGCATTTCCAAAGGAAGTGCTTTGCTCCTCACTGATTAACAGAAGGTCAGAGAGGGAGGGAGGGGGAAGTGCAGTCTGATATCTCTATCTGAACACCTTCCGAAGTGAGAACAGCTTATTGTCATTTGCTCATATGCCCCATACAACGCGGTAAGATCTGCAGGGAGCTGGTCTCCAACCCTGCCTACGGGAAAGCCGGGCAGGAGCATCACAGCAGACGCTTCATGCCAGCCTGTTGTAGCGCCTCGAACACCTCAGAGCCCGAGTGCACAGGCTGGGCTCTGCCAGCCCTCCCGAGGCAGTTCCGTGGGAGCTGGGGGCTCCGGAGGCAGCGCAGCCGGTCCACGCTCCCGCTCCGCACGGGGCTGCCGCCACACCTGGGGCCGTGCCGAGCAAAGCAGCACAGCCCGGTCACGCCGGTGGCACCGGGGACACACCCTGGGAAAGGACAGCACCTCCAGCCCCAGAGGCAGGGACTCTTGAGGGTCCCTGCTCCCCGCGTTTTCCACAGACCCGTTTGTAACCAGAGCCTCTCCACACACCTATCAGCCAGAGTCACCGGTGAAAGTAGCCAAAAGGGAGCCATAAGGAATAGTCACTGCTTTTTTTCCTATATGAACTTCAGCAAAAAATAGTTCATTTCACCAACCAGCACAAACTGAGAGTACCACGGAAAGGCTCTTTAAACACAGTAACACCACATTAGTCATTACGCTCCCCATCAAAATACTTCTCAAGAGATCCTACCCTGGTTTTCCACTCCTTACAGAATAGCAGCAAGGTCACTGCAATACTCTCAGCACTCGCTTTAAACTTTAAAAGGCAAGAAAGAGGGAGAAAATTCAGCAGTCTGCTTGGATATGGGATTATATGACCTGCATCAGGATTTGAATCAAGCTTTTCAGAGTCACAGTACAGTACCTGGAAGGAAATGCATTAGAGTCCAACACCATCACTGCAGGGGACAGGAGCCTGAGACCTAAGGGGGAATACAAAATAGGATCCTCACTCACAGGTGGCCTGCTGTTGATGCTGGATGAGCTTTTACTTGCTCAGAACACACTGTTTGGATGAGTCCCACCATGGAGCTGGTTAAGGCAGACTTGCAGAACTCAAGCTGTTCTAGAGTTTATTAGGACAAAGATTTTTGGCTGCCAGGAACAAGTTCTGGCTTGGCAACAAAAGTGACCTAACACCTCGATCAGCTCAGCATGCTGAAAAAAAACAGCTCTCCTTGGTGTTTGCCACCAAGCTCACCACCAGCCCTATTCCAGATGGCATCCATGGAGCTTTACTGCTGAACTAAATGGCTTGATAGAAAGAATAACAACTACAGTTTGCTTAGAACAACAAACAAACAAACCCCTACAAAAAACAACAACAACAAAAAACACCACACTAAAAAGGCCCCAGTAAAACCCACATCCCTCACTCTATGAAATATTACTACTACTAAATAAAACTTAAGTGCTGCTTGTTAGCTGAAAGGGGTGTTCAGGCTTTTTTGGGGCTTTTAATACTTTTTAAAATTAGGTTTGGTTTTTTTTTTGGGGGGGGGGGGAGGAAGGTGGTTGTTATTTTCTTTTAACAATAGCTCCCAAACATTGTCATCATCTTGCAAACCGTATTTCTTTGGGCTGGTGTACATCTCTGCTCCCACATCTCTACTTTTTAGTTTGTAATAATTAAAACTTGCTAAAACACCAAAAACAACAAAAAAAAACACCCCCAAAAAAACCCCCAAAACCCAACAATCTCCATATTAGAAAATAGATTAATTCTTGCTGTGTTCCAATCCTAAGAACCACTTAGGAAAACTCCTAACCACCCTACTCAAAATATCCTAGTGCAGCCTCGTTGGTCCTCTAGCTCTCTGAATGAGTATAACCCCTACACCACTCTCCTTCAGAACTGAAAACTCTTTGAATGCCAGTGCAGCCACTTACTAGTGCTGAATTTCCTATGTTATGCATTATTAATACCCTGCCCCAGGCCTGAGAAGCAATAGGTAAAGGCTTTCTAAGCACATCTGCAGTGGAAGAGAGAAGGCGAGCTAACAGGAACAATGCAGGTTTCCAGCAGGAGTCTCAGTTCCAGTTTCGATGTCTTCACAACCCAGTTTAATCCACACAATATACAGAGTGAACAGGATGTTTAGGGAAGCAGATAATATCTACTTTGGAGACTATGTACAGTTATTTTCTCACTAGAGATAACTGATAGGATGTCATAGCACCTGGTCTCACATCAGAGATAAGCCCCCAGGAGGTACACCCTCACTGTGCTTTCACATGATGATAGGATGATTTAGGGGATGTAGAAATCCCCATAAGCCTGCACAACGGCTTTCTTTTCAGAGCAAGCAATTACTTCAACAAAACAAAGTCTCACGCTTTCCCCAAGCCTACAGGAATACACAATATGCTCCGTTTAGTCATTTGCTAAAACCCAAAGCTCATAACACCATACCTTAAAATCTCTTAATTTCAAGGTATCTTTGTACCTCAGCTTCCAGCTGCATTTCTTAAATAAATGAGCAATATGTAATTCCAGAGTACTATCAGTAGAGGATTTGGAACCTTTTAGCAACAAAGAGTTTGACCATTACAGACATGTAAAAAAAATATTAAACTATCACAACTTTCACAACACAGGGACAAGGAAGCCCCCTTTTTCATACCCTTTCCAAAGCTAGGAGTTTCTCATTAGAAAGGTCTTCAGTTACTCATACCTTATTAGACAGAAGGAAATCTGGAGACATCACAGCAGGTTGTAATGTCCCCTGCTTATAGAGCTCTGTACTCACATCCCATTTCTATACTCTGGTCAGCCCTAAAGACCAGCTAGCAAACTTCCTTTCAGCACCTCCTTCTCACCCTTTAACAATTTCAGGTTGATTGCCAATAGCCTGTCTGTGGTCACACCAGAGCAATTGCAACTCCCAACACGTGCAGAAGCAGGTGCAGATGCCTCTAGACTCAATTACAGTCTCAATGAGTAGGTGGGTATCTACTTGCATTTTTAAAAAACCAACCAACCAAACGAAACCCCCCAAAGTTTAATACATAAAAGATTTTCTAGATAATTTTGTAGACAACAGTTTTGTTGTACAATTATAAAGTCTTATCTCCCACCCACTGAATTTGATGGAAAATCTACCTTTGCATGCACAAGTAGCTTTACTGAGACACTGTAAGAGGAAGTAATTTGGTTTACAATTTCTCTAACAAGAATATCTGGACTGTGAAATGTAGTCTTCATGGTAAATAAAACGTTTCACTGCACTTTGTAGGATAGATATTATTTAATATACTGGTCTTTGTATTTTCCTTCTACAAAGAGTGTTGCCATTGACACCCAGCAGCACTGGGGTGGGTTTGCTAAGGCAAAGCACTGCATGAGGCTCTCAGCTGCCATAGATTGACATAGATTTCAAATAGCAGACACCTGCATTTTCTAGCAGAGGAGCTGGCACAAATTTGGGGCTATCATTTCAGATATAAATATAGACAGTTGGTGTAAAGGACAGGTGTCTATACTTGTGTTAATCAGCTTGTGTTTTCTATAGAGCAGAGAGAAGCAAGCTACAACATAGGGTGATTTATCTGACCTCCCTTAGATAGTGATCCTGAACTAATATGAATCACACCCTAGACAAACATTTCTTTCCAGAATTGTAAAAAGACCTAGAGATGCCTGAATTGAAAAATAATGCCAAATTTCTACAGCTCTAATATTAAGTAAGTTGAATCCTGACTGCTGTGCCTGTGTTATACTAAAAACACACATTTCTTCTGCAAGGATATTACAGATTGGTAAGCTTCCCATAGGTAAATAAGAGAAAGAGACCAGGTTGAGTGGAAGAATACTCTAAACTTGACTCTAAGTGCTTGAAGTGAATATGGATTTTCCAACACAAAGTAGGTAATTATGGCCCTCCCACTGAAAGTAGGATTTGAATGGAAGGAGGGGAAAAAAAAAGTGGTGGGGTTTTTTGTTTTTGTTGGTTTTGTTTGGGGTTTTTTTTGTTTGTTTGTTTTTTTGTTTTTCCAACTCTAGAGGTTTTCTACCCTTGATAAAATTGGCTGGGCAAAGAAAGACTGAAGAATATGCCTAGTCTTCTGAACAGATCAATGCTCCTTGGTGAGAAAGAGTGCTTTGTGCAGGCATGTACATGCAGATGAAATGAATGCAAAGGAAGAATAAAATATTGCAGATCCAAACAGCCAGATTCTTTACCCCCTGTGCACAGGCTTAAGCGAATCCATAAGGAAAAAGCCGGAAGTGATTTAGGTCGGACTAAAGCTATCATTAATACAAGATCTCTGTACTACTTGTGCCTTTAAGAAAAAATTATACATCTGTGTAAGAAGGTATTATACACAGGCAAGCTATGCCCTTAGTAACCCTCAGGATAATTTCAGGGTTATCTTGGAGTGAGCAAACATCAAAAGATTCAATACTTCTATTGCGACTAGGGCCTACTCCAATTTTTTTTTTTTTCCATGGTTTAGAAAACAGCCTGGAACAGGAAATTTTACAAGCATGGGGTTTTTTTCCCATAAGATGGAGAAAAACCTGCATTTGATTTACTTCAACATCACTATTGTTAAGAAAACGTACTTTGTTAAGGAGAGGACTTGAAATTATTACTTTAAAAGACAAAGGAAAGGCATGTTCATCTTTCTGTTTTCAGTACATGTTCAATTTTACAACTGTTACTGCACAGAGATAGCTCTACTGACACTATGAGTGAGCTCTGCAAGTTTGTATGATGTGTGTAGGCCTGATTTGCAAATGCTAACTATTGCGACTTAAGAAACAAATTTCAAAGGTTTCCATTTGGAGCTGCAGTTGAAACCATTTCATTTCATAAATAAAACTTTGAGATAGAAGAAACAGCAAAACACAAACTTACTTTTTGTTTATTTACATTGCCCTATAATATATATATATATATATATTTATTTAATGTGATAAAAGGCAAAATGAATACTCTGTGCCAAGTTTCAAACATGTATGAAATTTCAAGGCTTATTATTTTATTAAGCTTCCGAAATAAAGATTTATAGTTATAAAAGAAGTGCTGACAACACCTGAACTCTGAGCAGTGGTAATGCCACCAACAAAAGCATGGTTCCCATGCAATGTGAACAGCCCAGATTACCTCAACCTAATAAAATAAAGATTTAAAACAGAGGAAATAATGTAAAAGAATCATATTTCTGCTGTCATGTTTGCAGTCACATTTGGGTTTAAAAGATGGGAAAACGTGAATCTATTTGTATATTCTCAAGTTACACCCACAAAACAGGATCCCAGAGAAATTCTCACAAACAGGGCTTGCAAGAATACCTCAGAAGTGTGTGTAGGTAGATGTGGGTGCCTGGATGGATTATGTATGTAATCAACATGTAAAGCTCTGTAATACTGAAAATAATAAATTGTTGTGAAGGGGTAAGGGTGGAAAGTGCATTTTACATGGATTATCTGCCCTAGTTCCTGTTCTTATTTTTGGAAAGCAATCAGCTCTTCGTGAGAACTCAGCACCACGCTGAGCCACCCTGGGGCTTTTCATGGCCCAGCCCTTCACTTTGCATTATCATCTGTTAGCAGCCACATCCTGTGCAGACTGATTCATTACAGCCAAGAAAGGCTGCGAGAACAGGAGACCCTCTGAACCCTGAGGTCTGAAATCACACTAACATACTTCTCTCAGTGCACTATATAAAATAAAGCTACTTTTTCAAAGGCACCTCCACTAATTTTTGTAATTATTCCAAATAAAAGCTTATTTTAAGACAATCTTATTTTAACTCAAGATCTTTGCAAATCACCGTTATTTGAAAACACTCATATGCCTGATTTGGAAGACCATATGTTAATCCCAATTTAATTTATACATAAAATCAAATAATTTTGACCACTTTTGCTTAATAGCTATGGTCAAACTCAAACAAAAATCAGGTAATCATAAACTGATACCATTTATAGATATTTATTCATTGATGTATACGAAGTACGTAATTATTTTCAACTATGGTAATATTTTTGTTTTCTGTGAAGCTGAAGTGAATGCAGTCAGAGATAATACAATATGTTGAACTTGTATTTTTAAACTCTAAAATGCATTATTTTGAAATAGTGTGATTTCCTGATGCATAACTACTGAACACAAATATGCTGCAAGCCAATTGAAAAACATGAATTTGTGTCGCAGTTTAATACTTTCCATTTCACCGTATTTCTAAATATCTTAATATCTCACAGCAATTTTAAGCATGAATTTAAATGTAAGAGCAACTATGAGATTCTTGTTTTACACATAGATGAAGAAATTTCAGAGATAATATGACTAACAAACAGTAGCTGGGCTGGATATATTAACCTTCAGTCTTAAACTTCCAATTTCCTGCGCATTAACTCTGGAACTTGAAGTTACATTCTTCAATGTATTTGTTTTAAAGTTGCAATGGAGACTTGAGTCTTTCCACAGAATTTTTTTCTGTCTCTTCTCATGATTACAGCAATAGCAGGACATAAGCAAACTCTGTATATAAGCCAGTTCTATGATAGAGTGGCAGAAACACAACTGCTAAACCATGTGGAAACACAGTTTGCTGGTACCAGTGCTACCATAGCAAACAGTGAGGGATGTGTATTGATGTGGCAATAGGAGAGCTGTCAGAAAGCATCAGTGTGGGTACAGTCCATGAATCCCATTTGTCTCCAGTGTAACATGACTGATTACAGCTAAATTACAGCGACTTTAAATGTACAAGTCCATTTTCTAAGCTAATTAAAATCAGGGAGGCAGTACTTAAAAGGATAGCAAAATTCAGCTCCTATACAACATAATCAAGAACAATGGAATATATTATATATATATATGATTTAAATAGAAATTCATTTGCTGTAGTTCAAGGGAAACAGTGCTACCAGTAATCCATAGACTGACATTTTACTGTATCCCTTAGAACAGGAACCAAATAGGCATAAACTGTGTTTGCAGAGATATTGGTATATTTTCCAAAGAATCAAGGTTCTATTAAAAACTAAATTGACCTACAGAAACACCTCAAGACAGCTAAAACACACACATCATAAATATTTATATTCAGAAATACTGTGGAGAGTTCGCAGCTATTGTCTGCAAACTGTTGAAAGCATCTTCGAAGTCATCATGCAACTAGTGTGAAGAGAACAACAGCAGCAGATGCTTCAGCAGCATACAATAATTCTAAGACCAGTTAAGTTCAGCTAATGCTAGAAAGAAGAGGATACTTTTCAAAAATTTCCCTCTTTAAGGTCACCTTCATCCCGTTAAGCCTGCTTTACAAAAAGACTGGTTTTACCTAACTAAGTCACTGAAGCTCTCGTGAACACTCTTTCCTGATGCTCTCCATTCACAAACTTATCCTTTTGACACCCAATTCATTAATGCTCTAATATCAAAACAACCTGTTAAAGCTTTCAAGGCAAATGACACTGAAACAGGAAAGGGATGGAAGTGTTACGCTCCAAAGGAAATCATCCTAATTATCATTCATAAACTGGTAATGGAAGATCAGCGGTTACAGGGTTGGTGGTACCTCTGGACTAGGCGTAGTGACTGAGGTATCAGGCTTCAAACCTTTACTTTGTCTGACCTAAATTCTACCATTCTGGTATTTTTAGAAAGAACCTTGGAATACGGCAGCTTGTGAGCCAGCCAGGAGCCCTCAACTTATTTAACAAGGCACAACAACCCTGGTAACTTTCTCTTTTGTCAATTGAGATTAATGCAGTGATTAGGTGACATTCTTAAACGATGTATTGTTTCATTTCAGCAATAGGAAAGCTACAGTGTATAAAATAATAAAGATTTTGAGCCAATTAAGCAGTCTAAAACCCTATCTATTTCCCTAGGGCTCAATGTGTCTTGAAAAGCTAAGAAAACCCAACAGTTACAAATCCTCTCTCCCTCCACACACCCCACAGCCAACAACTGTACTTGACCTTCTCCCTTCTAACTATTCTGTCATCTTTAGCTCTTAATTCTAGTGGAGCAGCTGTGTAAATATAGCTGGAACTAAGAAACCATAATCTTCAAAGCTCAGGGATTATTCTCTCTTACTTTCCTGAGCTGTTTGCAAGCAGGTATTTAGCCTGGAAGTACTGTCTAGCTCCCTGCCTGCTTTTTCACCTTAGATTTTGGGTTTGCCTTTGAATAAAATCAGTGTGTGACTACTCGGTCCTGTGGTGAGCAAGCAGGCAGCATCACTCACACCCAGAGACCCTGCGCTCACTCCCAGCCAGCACCAATAGAACAGGACACTGGCAGGGAGGAAACCCAAGTCTTTCATTTGCTGTGTGGTTCTTTTGTCAGCCAGGTCTACAAAACTGCAATTTTGCTTCTTTACAGATGGTTTAAGAAGAGTGACTAATGCTTTAAAGAAGGGCATGGTACCAGCTATGTATTGGCCCTTTATTTTGTTCTCAGATAGGCAGGATGGCTGTGGGAGCCCACATGACAACCCCCAGCATCATCCTGCTGTGAAGCCAGGCTGTGTATTTCCCTTCAGTTTATTCTCACAGCTCTGCAGTCTCATACTGCTCCTAAAAATAATCACAGCCTGCAGAGCAGCATGAGGGGCAGGCCTTCACATACCTATGTCAGCCAGGATTTTTAAAAAAAAAAAAAAAAAAGCTTCCCTCAACCCCCAGACTAAACAAACAGCTCCCTACACATCCCTCCCAGCAGCAACAAGGGTTGTTTTGGCTTGGGGACACAAATCTATCAGAGCAGGCTGTAAACTGTGACCCTCTCAAAAGATGAGTCACCCACCAGCGAAGTGAAAACACTGATCCTAAAAGCACTGATTCATGCCTAGATTTCTCTCTCAGAAGTTAGGCAGCATTATGAGCACACATTTGCCAGCCTTCATGCACTGCAATCTGACAGCTGACTCACGACTACATGTTAGGACTAGTGCCCCATATATAGTGGATGCAGGTTGACTATGTTTTCCACACTCTGCCTTACCAAGTCCTTCGTCGCATCAATTTGTAGTATCTAAACCCTCCCTCCACGTCAAGAATGACACTCACCTCTCAACAAGTTTCAGCCAGACACTAATTAACATTCTGCTATTACTAAACAAGGTATCCAAATTATAGATAACACCCCTCCAACACAAAACTGCCATCACTCAGACCTGCTGGGGTCCAGAAGGCCTTAACTAGCCTGCACCTGACTGCATCCAGCTCCTTGCTGGTCTGTGACCACAAAGTCCTGGGTAATGAACTCCTTCAGGGCCAGAGAGCTGTGTCAAAGGCTACAGAAGCACCCAAGTCAGGCTGGGAAGCATGGGCTGACTGTGGGTATTGCTTTCCACACAAAGGATCAATCGTGTCTGACTAAAACATGAAAATTTGAAGATCCAAATGTCTCACTTTTTTTCCCCCAAATATAACTTTGCATTCAGTGCAATGCAACTTAAAAGTGATGTGAGAACAGGACAGAGTCTCACCATCCCACAATATTTCTCCTAGTTGAAACAGACCTATGCTAACACGCAGCTATAAACAGAGACCAGATCCTGAAGGCTGGTTAACTCTGATTGCATGTGCATAAACAGCTGAGGCAATGCTGTGCAAACATTTGTAAGCTAAAACAAGTGATAAGGTGACAAGACCTTGTAGCTTGTTCAATAGCCCCAATTCAGATACAATTCCTTAGCTCCTTAAAAAAGCAGACTAAGATAGTCACTGGAAATCTTGAAGAACACAGTGTTCATGTGTAGCCCTTTAAAGTAAAAAGTATTTTCAATTTAGGATTTGTAACTCCAACATTGTAACAAAATTATGTCTACTTATTCAGCTAAAGATTTTTCTTACACATACAGGTATTTAGGCCAGAACTGACAACTCATCATATGGAAAAAAGTGATCCATGGCTGGCAGGACCATGCCAGCAGGAACTCAATCAGTTCAGACATTGAGTGCTCTCCTGCAATCCTTCTTCCTGGTTGGAAGACTTTGTCCTAGTAATACAAAACACAGCTTCAGAGGTACAGCTACATTTGTACACTGTACTCTCACAACTGTCACTGTGAAATTTCAGCAAAACAGTTCTAGTACAGATGAAGGCATAGCCTGAATTTAAAACTCATCCCTTAGAGTCTTGTACTTCCAAGTCTGTATTAACACAATAAGAACCATGACATTTTAGAAACAGTACTCTCTACCTTCTCTCACTTTCTCCTCCAGAGTACAGATCTGTGAAGTCTTTGTAATTAAAGTCATTCACTGCTATTTTTATGCATAGAAGAGTTTAAGGAACACTGTCACCAGGTAGAACATTAGCATGTTTAATATGCAGAACAAAACACAGGTTTGATTTTGTTTGGTTTTTTTTTTGTTTGTGGGCTTTTTTTTTTGTTTGTTTTTTAAAGTACTATGCCTTTCCAACTACTCTCAACAGAAGCCTAAGGAGTACTGAAAATGAAGCAGTTAGTATTTGGTATCAGTTTGTTTACCAGGTACAAAGAGCCAGCCTGCCATCTCACCTTCCTTAGCCTAGGACTGCCTCAACAGGAAGGAAAACATTAGCCAGATTATACTAGTTATACACCAAATTCATAGGACTCAGCATCACTAATATAGCTTTTTCCTCAGGACTAAGAGTAACCTACATTTTGATGTGCCATCAGTTACATAAACAAAAATGAAAATATCAGGGTTTTGAGAGAGAGAGGATTGGGCACTCTTTTTCAAACTTAGCCATTTTCAATTGCAGGCTAAACAAAGCTTTTCTTGTCTATGCTTGGGTACTGAAATTAATTAGAAGCTTGCAATATAAACACATTCTACTCACCACTGTAACATCCCACAAAAAAAAAAAAATCACTTAAAGCTTAAGTGCAGATGAATCCCTTACACAGCTTGAGATACACAAGGCTGAAGACACTAAATGCAGTACCACCTGACAGTACATGTGATATATGCCCAACATTGAGTGTTGCACATAACACAAAATCGGCTCAGCTATATACAAGATGTTTCAGATTATGCAAGAGCCATCACTTTGGAAGAGTCATGGCAGCAGGTATTTCTTCTGTGAATACAGAAACATACCATTGATCTAAAGTTTTCTATGAGATACCTCCAATCTCTTACATTTATTGTCACAATTGGTGACATCTATGAACCTCATCACATTTGAAGGCTTTGGTTATTCAACAGCAATACTGATTTGAGTAACAGAACTACGTGCACAAAGGTTGATAAGAACATACTACTGCAGCACAAGAAGTCAGACACCTTCTCTCTGCAGGCTTGTTTTCAGTTGTTTATTGAGGTTTAAGAAGTCATCCACATTTCTATAAATATAGACATTACTTGAGTAAGTGACTTACAATGTCACCAGTGCAGGTACATATATAACCAACATACAAAAGCTCCACTGGAAGCTACTTCAGTTTATTCAAAAAGGACCAAGATGTCATTAAAAAAAAAAAACAAACAGCTGTCACTTTCAGTTATTGAAGACACTAAAGTGCATTTTTGGTTACCTCCTGGTCAAACAGCTGCTGGTTAAAAAGTTTGACTTTTTTTTTTTTTTTTTTTCAACATAGCTAAATTACATCAATTGACATTCAGATTTGTAGCTGACATCCTCCTGATACATGGCAGCAGGTAACAAAAATGTATTACTTTGCTGGTTGAGAGGAGGAAATTAATTTCGCTTTTACATTTTTTTTCTTCTAAAATCTGGTACTTTCAACAAAAGTTTAAAGATAATCTAACATTCTGGTGAATTTCTACAGCACCAC
>VWZN01022036.1:137033-194688 GCA_013396955.1 Regulus satrapa | reverse complement strand
CCGGTCGCCCTGGGGCTGGCTCCGCAGCGCCCCGCCCCTTCCCCGGGAGAGCGCGCGCTCATTGGCCGCGGGTGCTGTCACTCTAGCGCGCCCTCTGCCGGCCGCGGGCGGGGCCTTCCCGCGCACCGGGCGCCGCTGCCGGGGACGCGGGGCCTGCTGAGGGCACCGGGGGTGCTTCGTAAATAAAAGTGCCCTGGGCCGGGCTCACTGCTCTCGTCGTACGTGTTGTGTCTGCCTTTGGCCTCTTTGGCCTGGCCCCGGAGGCACAGACCGCGGGGAGCTGGGAATAACGTAGTGGATGACACCGTTCTGACGGACAGGGATGGCAGCCGTGCTCGGGTCTGAGTGAACGCACTGGCTAGGTTGCAAAAAAAGGTTTCCCACAGCACAGAGATATGTTGAGTAACCGTGCATTTTCATATCTCGGGCTGATTTGAGCAGTGAAGTGTTTCCCAGAACTAATTAGGAGTGTCTGATAACACGTTTACTACATTTGCTGTTTCCGGAGCATGCAGGTGTTAGGGAGGCCTGGAGGAGAATGTTGTCTCAGCTCTTCCTGCTGCCGTGCCACGGCTCTGTTCCTTCCCACCGCTCTTTCCACTTGCCACCTTGGCCACTGCAGTTTGCACAGCTGTGGCAGTGCAGATGGTCGCTGCTGCCTGCGTCGGATGTGCCCCGGATCAGTGCAAAATAGAACGCAGAGCATACTGCAAAAACGTTCATCTATAGCCCTTGGATAAAAATGTAATAAATCAACCTCTATGATAAAAGTATATGTTTAAAAGTTAGGTAAAGGTATTGTGGTACTCGAGTCTACCAGTCCAAGAGCATGTTTTTCCTGTGCTCAGTATCACAGTCACAGAATCATGAATAGAATAGAATCATGCAATGGTTTGGGCTGGAAAGGGCTTTAAAGATCACCTTTAAAGATCAGCCCCACTGCTGTGGGCAGGGACACATTTCGTTAGACCAGGTGGCTCAGAGCTCCATCCAGCCTGGCCTTGAACACTTCCAGGGATGGGGCATCCACAGCTTCTCTGGGCAACCACCCAAATATTTAACCAGCTGGGCTTCAGTAAAAGAGGAGTGGCATTTTCAATATTATCTTGCCTTTTTGTCTAGAGGATTTTAAGATTTCTTGATGTGGCTGCTGAAAAGGGTTAATTTACAAGAATATTCAGACAGTCACATTTGTTTCCCCTTTGAAAGCATTGTACTCCATATTTTAAATCACAGAGAGTTTTATGTAAAAGAGAAGTAATTTAATAGTAAAGGGACATTTTCTAGCAAAAAGTAATTCCACCGTGTGCTGTGGGCAATGTTTCATGTTATTAAAGTGTTAAGATACCCATTCTAGTCCTACTAAAAAAAGCAAAATACTAATTTGCTTACATCTGAGATTAATATTTCACTGCTTTTATCTTTGTTCATTATTTACATCCTGATCTTGCAGCTGATTCTCTTTGGAGGAAGTGGCCCATTTGTATAGGAAGGTGATTTTTCATCAATGGAAAGGAGGGATAAGTTACTACCCCTAAGGCCAGTTTGTAAGGTTTCTGATTTGGCAGTATTTTACAGTACTTTTGCATAACATAAAGAACTGCACTGCATACAGTGTAGGAGAAAAGCACCTATAGTGACAGGAAAAGTAGGCCTTAATTACTTCATGGATGGTTTTCAGTAATTCAAAATTGGAGGAAACCAGCTAGAAATACCTTGTTAAGAAATATTACTGCAGATAATAGATTTATTCATAAAGCTTGACAAGCTGAAATTAATCAAATTGACCTTTATCTCCACCTGCAAAATTAACTGTCCACTATTTTTAATGGAAAAATAAGCTTATTAGATATTACACTCCCCTAAAGCTTCATGACTGATTGTTACCAAGAGCTGTTCAAACTTTAACACAGCTTCCTAATAATACATTTTACAATTAATTCCATGAGAATGGATATTGGCTAGCTCCTACCCTCATGGAAGGTATTTTGATTTTAAACATAAAATGCATAAAATTTATTTTTATTTCTTTTTCTGCTAAAAAGCAGTCAATACATTATTTTTAACTGAAAAGGGACGGATAATGAACTGATTTTTTTTTTATCCAACACAGTAGATGGAGAAGGAATCTCATAAATTACTGTTTTGAAAAAGACTTTTATGACATCAGGGACGTCATTTTAAGATTAGACGGGAATTAACATCTTCAACAACATGAGCATGTTTACCTGTATTTGTAAATGTATACATGGAAATAATCCTTGCTCTCCAGAAAATGCTTGGACACTCCCTACAGTTAATTTATCACAGTTACCTGTTGTAACTTGTTGTGAAGTGAATTATGATCTCTCTGGGGCTGAGACTATTTTTCACTGTAAGCCTTCTTTGCACCTTGATCTTAATTAATGCCTGTAGGCACTTCTGCAAAACAGCTATTAAATAACAATTCGAGTGGATCAACTCCTCCCATGCACTTCATGCTGCTTTAGAAGTCAAACGTGCAGACTGGGCAGGTGTTATGGAGTAATGGTATCTAAATTAGGGGGAGTGTAGAAGAGTTGACACATTCAACCTCTGATAATTGAAGGTAAGGGTAAAGCAAGGCTTTGATTATCCTGTAGAAGTCTTGAATGGAGGAGGTGTACAGAAAGAAGTGTACTTTTCAAGTGTGTAGCAAAATGGGGGGAGTGAGCTGTTCTTAGATGACAGCTGAAAATAAGTGCAAGATACATGTAAGAGGAAACAATGGTGAAAGGCTCGAGCCATGTGCAGAACTTTTAATGCAAAATAAGGAGGTGCCGAATTTCTGTGTTGGGGTAATTTCACATACTGATAACTTTTTTCATTTCCAATCTAATCTCTACAGATCTGAGTTCTTTCTGTCTCAGCATTTCTTTGCTCATGAAAACAACTGCAGCTTCAACTTCTCTGGGCTAAAAGCCTTCTCCTCTTTCCTGGATACCAGTTTACTAATGCAAATAGTAATATATTATTTTCTACATAGGTTTATTACGTATATGTTATAAACGTTTTCCACACAGAAGAGGGCAGGGCCTGGGACAAATCATTGTGTTTCAAGAAAAAGAAGCAGTACCTGCATAACATGCAGCTTCTTCACTATGATAAAGTAGCTTGGTTGTGGGTTTTTGAGGTTTTTGGGGAGGGGGGTTTTGGGGGTTTTTTTTGTTGTTGTTGGTGTTGTTTTGGTTTGGTTTTTTTTTTTGTTTTTGTTTTTGTTTTTTTTTGTTTCGGTTTGGTTTGGTTTGGTTTTTTTAAGTCCTTAATGGCCAGGCAATAATTTTAGTTCAGGGCAGGTTTGAGAGGACCAGGCTTCCAATGCTGCAATTATGAACTGCCTCTGAGAAACTTAGATAGTTCTTATTAGGGATATGGACCATGAAATTGGTTGAAGTGTTGCCAAGAAAGAATTGGCATACAGTGGAAAGATAAGATTCTTGGAAATTTTTATATTATTACCCAGCAGAGACTTAGGTTACCTTTTAATACATATCACCTCCTTCACTGCAGGAGCTGTCTCACAGTGTCCAGATAACAAAAATGCAAAGGATCATCAAACATCTGCTTGCAAGACTGCGTGTATTCTTCAGAAGAAATCATCTTTCATATGGAAATAGCAATTCATGGAAATTAAATCTAGCAGTTCATGAGAGGTTCACTGTAGTAGGACATTAAATCAGGGTTTTCATTAATGCTGGTCATTTTAAAGTTAAATTCCACTCAAGTAGGTATGACTGTTGTTATACAACCACATCTAATGATGCAGCAGATGAGAAATTCCTTCCAAAGCAAAATTGTGAGCTTGAATTCCCATGGCCAGATAAGCACAATATTCCTTTTGTTTTCATTAAATATCATCATTCTGAAGAACAAGGTAATGGCATTTATTTTCCAGTTCAATAGCTAATCACCTTGGAGTTATTTTTTAATAGCGCCATGTGTTGTTTGTAGCAAATTTGATTCAAATCAAATGAAAAATGTAACATCAGGCAAATGATCCTGAGGCCGTATACTGCAGATTCAGAGGGATAGAGCCAGAACTAAAGAATGGTAAAAGACAGATGCAAATATAAGCAAATGCTGAAGGAGGGATAGGAAGAAACCAGCTGCTTCACAGAGCTGAATTAGTTGTCAGGCTCAAAGGAATGCAGTCACAAGAAGAATGAAATTACTACAAGGACTATGCACGGCCAGCTACAGGTAGCTGGCCTACAGCAATGGGATTCCAACCCCCCCATTTTCATGAGAGTGATGTGTTAGCAACCTCACACCAGCAATTATTGCTGCTCCATTTGGAAATCGAGCAGATTTCTCAATGTATATGAAAGAGAAAATCAGCTACATTTCAGTACAATGACATGGCAGACCTAGGCTGGAGTAATATGTATTAATGTTTGTGTAATAGCAATAATGTTTGTTATTACAGTCACCAACTGTAGCTCGGTTGTACATTCAAAAATTGAAGTTGCTTCTCTTCAACTATACCTTAGATCTCGGATTAGAGCTAAAAAAGTACTGCTTTGAATTCTTATATGGTTCTGAAAGTATTGGTCTGTTACATGAGTTTTGAGAACCCTCTTGAATTTGAGCAGTAAGAATGAAATAGCTGACAAATTGGAATACATGAGGTTTTTCTGTTAAGACTATCTCTTAAATTGATGCACAAAATGTTTTGCACAAAGAAGCCTTTTATCATCTTTGCTACGTCTGCTGAATTCTTTTATGATACCTTACATGCTGCATGAATTACTTTGCTTTGATTATTAAAACATAGTTGGTGGTAGAAAATCTAATTTATTTCTTCACAATAAATAAGCTTAGAGCAGTAGGAGATGGAGTTGCTGTGTATTACAATTTAAGTTATCACTCTGATTAGACCAGTTAATTAAACTTACTGTCAGTTCATGCATACCTTCACATGAAGTCCAACATCTATGTTTTGCTACTTTCATTTTCATAAATAAACATAATGCCACATAGCAGGCTAACAAGCAAAAAGCCTCTTCTGATACTGACAGTCAGACTTTGTTGCATCTTCAATTCTCTTCAGGTGTGTTAGCTGAAAGAAAGCTGTACTAGCTCATAAATATTCTTAGTTACACTAAGCAAGTGTTGGCTCAGGGTAACTGAAATGGTAACCTCTGCCTTCCAAGCTTCATGAGTTTTGGCTGTTTCATCCTCTGATGGGATGGCTGTAATGGTGCTGACTCCGTGTTTGTGGAACATGGGGAACAGTCTGACCACTTTGTGTATGTGTGGTTGTCCAAGAAAAGCACTTTCTGTGATACAGTGGGACAGCAGAAGGGCTGTCCCCGACAGCAACTTTGTGTTAAGGACTTGTAACACAAAACTCAGCCACACTGAATGTTCATTTCATTGCAGGGTGTAATTAATCAGGGTTTAGCATAGATCCTGTCTTCATACGATACAAAGTTTATAGGCACAAAATCCACTTGTTATGGGGCAGTTTTAAAGAATAGAAAAAAGCATTCTTTTGCAGGAGCCCCTGGTTTCCATCCCCACTTCAGTAAGAAGCTGGTGCTAAAAAAACTCAGCAAATATATTTATTTAATAAATGGACAAAATACCTCCTACTTTAATCCTTCATCAGGTGAGGTAAGACTTCTCCACCATGAGCAATTCCAGTGTTCAATGTGTGATACTTCATATGAGCAAGCCTTGGCTTGCATGTTTTCTTCAATAGCTGTATACTGATCAAAGACCTACATTCACCTCCGCAACAGGTTCCCCGCCTCCTACCCCAGGTTTGTGACAGCACTTCTGCTTTTGTGGGGTTTTATTCCCTTGAAGTACTGACTTGAGTCATCACACTCCTTTGCTGAGAATGTAGTGCTACTCAATGCTACTGTTTGAGAAGCTTGCCAGTTAAGAGAATGGCTTCCAGTACGGTTTTTTTTTCCCCAGTATTTTTTCTCCTAGAATAGCCATGGGCACTTTGGAGGTTGTAGTTTTTGTTGTTGATTCTTTTTTTTTTTTTTTATTTTTTTTTTTTTTTGAGAAAAACAAACAGACCTTGACCATCAGAACAAAGAAGGCTTTTCTTTGATAAATTGGTATCTCAGTTGATTTACTGTAGTGGAAAAAAAGTTACAAGTTCCGACTGAAGCTTCTGAATAAGTGTTTATGGCATGAAACATTCATTTAAGCTAGTTATTTCCTAACAATCCATCTGTTTGCAACAGTTACTTTTAAAAAAATGATTCTTTGTTCTTCGGGTATTGCATATATCCTAAAGGAAATGCCAGGAGAGGAAGAAGAACACAGCAGTCAGTTCACAGAGTCAGAGTTAGCATATGGTTAATGAAATGCTTAAATGACAAATACAGTGTAATAAAACCTGCCATGAGAGCATTTCAAAGACAGTCACGAAAGACAAAGTGCTGAAGCTCCACTAATTTGGAGGGACTGGCCTGTTCCTGTGGCTGGCTGGAGCAGGGAGGCTGTGCCTGTGTGGTGTGCACAGCTGGCTCTTGGATGTGTTCCCACCATTTTGGCAACAACTGAGAGCTGATGCCTATCCAGTATACAGGGTTCACTGTGAGAACAAGCAGGCTGTTGATCTGTAATAACTTTGTGTAAATCAAGTTAAGTGCACACCTTGGAAGAGGAAATTCAGTTGCTCATCTCTCCTAAAAAGTCACAGCAGCAATAGAAACAGATTTCAAAAAGATTGTGAAACTGCACTGTATGGAAATAAAATTTTATGGGAGATATGCCTAAGCTCCCAGGAGGGCTGTGAAAAAAATCTAAAGACTCTGCTTTAGTGTATAATAATGTAGGTAGCACAGTGATAATGTCACAGCTCCTTGAGCTTGGTGGTCAGAGACAACAGCTAATAGAAGTCCCCACTGAGACAATGAAATAGACCACAAACAATTTGTTTGCTGTTCTCCAAACACTGTTTGGTAATTTATCAGTGCTCCTAATAATAGGAGCTTGTGAGTGCTGCTTGTAACTCCTGGTCACATACAGAACAAATAGTATGGAATATAACTACTTTCTGGCTTTCTGAAGGCATCTCTTTCTTAAATAAGTGAAAAGGGAGACCTGTTGGCTCCCTAGATAGAGGGAAGGGGATTATTTTTATTTTTTAAAGAAAGGAACAATTTATTATTCATTTTAGTCAGATAACTGAGCTCAAATATAGTTGTAATGTCTTTAATGAGGTAATTATTAGATTAACAGTGTTCCGGAAGAAAAACAACAAATACATGCTTTAACAGATAAATTAATTTGGTCTTTTAAACCACAGAAGACTGGTAAAGGCTACTGAGCATCTGTGCAGTCCATTGGTCTCATTCTCTGCAGTGCTAGCTTCGCTTCCTACCAGAAGTCTTTCCCAGGCACTTCATTTTAACTCTATAGTTGTGAGGCATTTGTGAGTTTTCAAAAACTGTGTCACTGCCTGTCTTTTTAGTCTACAGGCATCTGAGTGCACAGTGAAATACTTAATATGGCCCAGCAAAATAAAACGTAAATTTGCACTCACAATTATATATGACCCAATTCTTTGCTTGCAAAGGTCATAGTTCTGAGTGGCTTTTCATTTGAAGACTTCCCAGGCACTAGGAGTTTTGAGCTAGTACTTACCTGTGTTTGCCCCTATTCCAGCTTAGCAGCACTCCCAAGTACAGTACATGCAAACCCTGATATAGAAGGTCCTACATCTTTGGCACCTGTGTGACAACTGTATTCAGTCTCTGTACATGCCTGGATTTTGACCAATATATTAAATTTTGTTTTGAAGCAAGGGTGTTAAAAATCAGCTTTCCAGGAGGGAATGGAAAGAGCAAACACTACTTTGCTTTGATTTCTAATATAAAAAGTAAACTTCAGTCAGCAGAATATGAATGAGAGCTAAGAATTCTAGATTGGATTTTTCTCAAGCCCAAACAGAGTTGTTTGGCTGCAAGTGATAAGAACTACAGAGTTTCAGTGCCTCCAAAGCCGTTCTTTACCCCCAGGGCCATGGAGAGTTTCACCAGCTAGCCTAAACTGTGGCACAAAGATTTCAGTCTTTTCCATTGAGAAATGATGGGCATCTTATACTTAAGTGCTGGATATTTGTTGCAGTTTCTAAAGCTNACAGAGTTTCAGTGCCTCCAAAGCCATTCTTTACCCCCAGGGCCATGGAGAGTTTCACCAGCTAGCCTAAACTGTGGCACAAAGATTTCAGTCTCTTCCACTGAGAAATGATGGGCATCTTACCAGTTGCAATACCTAAGAGTTTCAGTGTGAAATCTGAGCCTATTACAGTGTGCTATAGCAAAAGGAAAACCAAATGATTAGATGAAAAAGGGAAGAAGAAACAAACCGAAGAGAAGATGATGAAAGAATAAGGTTTCAGGGAAAACAAACACTGTGTGGGTGGGAGGAGTAATTTCATCTCCTTGCTCAGCTGTAATCTAGATTTTTAAAATCTTACCAGCTCACCATGTCTTCTTTTTTAAGTTAACAGTAAATCTCAAAATTACTTCAGTAAATGCAAGATTAGGCCTACTGCTTTCTAAATGTTAAAAGCTAAATCACTTGAAAATTGATTTGAAAGCTAATCATGGGAATGCTAGGCAGAAGGCCTTCTTTCACAGCCTAGGTTTCAGTTCTTGGAGGGAAACAACAATAAACTCACTTTGAAGACCTTATAAAACCTGTCCCTGCAAAATTGTTTTTGCCTTCCTCTCCCAGGGAATATGATTCAAACAAACCACATCATACATTCCAACTCCATAACATTGTAAAAGAGAAGCCTTTCAGAGAATTCAGAACAGCTTCTGCCACTAAAATTGTTAACTCACATAAAACCTTGCCAAAATAGTAATTTTGAAATGCAAGTTTTTTAAAGCCTTTTGTTGACATCACAGCATTTTATCAGAATATAGGTTTTCCCTTCTCTGGCTCTCCTGGTCACAACACACTACTTAGCAGGCTTGAAACAAAGTAAGCAAGGCAAATAAACTTGTGGAGGAACAGATTGTTTAGCTAAGATTTTAATTGTGCTACTGAACTCCAGTGAATGGAGGCAATACTGCAAGAGCAAGCTCTGCAGTTTTTATCTCTCTGAAGGTTTTCCTCTTCACCTCTACCAGGACTGATCATAGAAGATTAAGGGTCCAGGCAGAACTCTAGGGAGCAGAAGTAGCAGTGGGATACTATTAATATTTTAAATTTTTTTTCTAATTGAATTATTTCATTCAAGGCCTCTCTCCTGCTGGGAAAGAAAAATCAAACAAATAATACCTTCTTATGTAAGGAAAAAATAAGCATGGACATATAGTAAACAGAAATAATCTATTTAAGGAAGTGTTCATGCTTTGAAGATTTTGTACTTCAGATGGTATACGATAAATATATACATTCAGCACATGAGTAGATGCAACCCCAAACTGAATCTTCAGAGGAAGCTTGACACAGCTTTAAAGAGGTCAAATGGTTAGGTCCCTTCCTTCTGGTTTACTGATGGAGGGCCCCTGAAGCCATAGGTCATTCTGTGAAAGCCTGTTACTAAATCTGAGAGATTCTGCCTGCTGAGGGTCACTTAAAGAGCCCGGCCCTTCTGCTCAGGGACAACAATATCTGCAGTCTTTCATCTCAGCACAGCTGTAGATACAGGGATTTTTAATTTAGCATCACGGCACTCCCTGCAAATCATTCATCTTTGAGTCCTTGCTGAGGATTAATTGAAGGCACAGCAGTATGGCACATACAGCATGTATGCATTTCTGTGTTTTTCAGATCTGTGGTAAGTCAGAGTTGAGATAAAACGATAGCCATTAGCAGTCACCACAGAGGCCCTAAGTCCAAGCTTTCCCTGGGCCAGAATGATCAATTGTGTGAAACCAAAAGCAGCAGCCAACATATATTTGTTGAAGAATGGAGACAATACTTAAATGCAAAATCAAAGTTTCAAAATGAACAAGAAATACACTCATCTTCTTCTTTCCATCTGTAGTCAGTGAGCACTTTTTGTTTCTCTCATTTCATACCCTTGACTGTGGATAGGATTCCTCATGCTCAGTCTCTGGATTGAAGCCATGTCAGTGGATGTCTGTTAACCAGTATAATTCAGTAATAATGAACGAAAGGTCCAATACATTATCAACAGTCATAGTCCTAAAGTCAACCACAAAACAACACTTGCCAGAAACAAAATGAGCTGTACTGCAGAGAGGCCTCATGTCTTTATCAAGAGCAGCAGAAAAGTTTCAGGACATGGGAGATCAGATAAGATACCATCCCTTTTAAAAGCAAATATTTTCATTCTCCAAGGATTTTGGTATTTATTTGTAAACACAGCACAGCCTTTTTTTCACTTCATACTTATAATCCCCAAAGCAGTTGCTCCCAATCTGGAGAGGAATTTTTATGGACCTGATGCAAATATACCGACAGTTACAGCTTTAATGGAGTCTCAAGGCTGAACAGGCTCAGGTGAGAAGTCTATTTTAGCTTATATTGTGTTATAACATAAAAGCTTTACTTCTCAGTTGAGCAGGCCTCTGCCCTTCCTCTGCTGCCCTAATGCCGCGTCTGGTGGAACTGCACCCATTCTTCAGCAGGTCTCTGAGGCATCACACTCATCTTGTCTATTCCTGCTCTGAGCAAGTCTGTGCTGCCTGGCACAAATAACCTGGGCAGCTGTCTGGATTATGAGCAGTACCTACTAGATGACAGTGCTGAGAAGTGACTTGACTAGGTCAAGCATTGTACAAACACACGGTAAGAGACAGAGCAGCTTAAATAAACAGGGAAAGGATTGAGGAAATCCTCATTTAATAGGTAGAGAATAGGACTGAAATTCAGTGATTCACTTCACACAGAAAAAACAGGAAATACAGGTACCAGAATCCCTGTTTGCTGCTTTGAATATCAGACAAGTTTTCATCACCTTTCCTCACACAATCTTAAAAAAAGATCATTTTGAGCTTCGGGAATTCACACATGGGATTATTTGGATGATGAAGTGATTTGGAAATATTGGAATGGGATAGAGTATAGCAGCAGAAGGCTGTCTGGGCCTATCTAGAAAGAGAGTAGGGGATTGTTAGAGATGGCTTCTTGCTGGTAGGACATTCACTACCACTTCTTTCCCAAGTACAGTAGGAGTAGTTGGGTAGTGTTGGGAAGGACAGCAACCTTTGCTGCCATTACAGATATCTGCAGCCAACTCAGCTGGTTAACGGGGACTCTGATGTGCTGCAGGACCCACTATGGGAAACCTGTGACCCTTCTAAGACACCTCTGTGAAAATTTAAGCCTTGAGGGAAATTTGTAATCTTCCAATCAGTGGTCTATTTCAATCACAATTGTTTCTGTAGAGGCTTGTTCTGTAGCAAGGATATCAAGACAACACAGAGCATGGTGAACTGTTGTGGAAATGATACTAAAATCACCTGATTGCATCATGCCTTAATGCTACTATTGCCAAATGTTGGTAAATCACTCTGAGTTGCCTCTGTGATATCTGTTGAAGAGCAGCAAAGAGAGCTGTGCTCTTCTAGCACCAGTCAAAAGGCTTTCAAAAAATAATCAAAGCATTGTTGCTGCAAAAGCAAGCATGTGTCTCGGGGCCTTTCAGTGGGATACTGTTCAGGTTCTTCCAGTCTCCCCTGCTTGCCTCCATACAAGCAATGCATTTTTGAGGCAATGATCTGTAGTCTAACAAACAATAAAAAAATCAATGCTTTCACTTGATGCTTTCATTCCATGTGCATGGAGGCCCAAATTTCAGTGCTGACTGATTAATGTGGTGGTAAAATGTAGAGTGTTGTTCTCAGTACACTCACAACAACCCTTTGAACAGAGAACACTCACAAGGGTGGAAATGGGGATGTGCTTAGGAAGAAGCCTGATACTGACTATTTTACATTCTGCTTGCTCCCCTGGAATAACTCTGCTATTATTTTAAAAATAAATAAATCAGCGTACATATTCTGTTCTCTCGGAGCATTTTTTGTCACCTGAAATGCAAATATGCTTTAATGTCAAGAGGAAAATGACAAGCAGAGGGAGAAGGGCTAAAATAATCATCCATTAATTTTATGCCATGGTGGGCCTCCCAGTTCCAGTTGTCAGCCCTTCTCCTCCTTGCACCTTGGAAGCTTTAACTGAAATGAGTGTAATATATTCATTTTTAGCAAAAGGTAATGGGCTAATAGGCAGAGAAGGCCAAAGTAACTTTAGGCCAGTCAAGAGAGGATGTAATTAGACGTTAAGGACATGTAGTAGATTAAAGATCTGTGTTTACATAAGTTCCTTTGATTTCATCATTAGAACTCCTAGCTGTAAGAAGGGAAAACTGTACTATTTCTTTACCTAAAGACAAAATTATTGTCTTTAAGAACAAAAATGCAAGGATTTGTATATTCAGCACAGCAAAGTATTATCTAGCTCTGGGTTTATTAGACAATATTTTTTTTGCTTATATAGTTGCATTTGGCTCAATTAGGCCATAAAGGCAGAACTTCAGTGAGATGCTGCTGAGACAGTTGTATCCCAAAGCAAAGTTTGAAGGTTTGTTCTGAAGCTTTCCTACAGAGAAGTCAACTGTGAAGAAGAATTTCAGTCCATGGAAAAAAATAACCTTGTTTGGGCCAATTTTTAAAAAAAATTCTTTCTATTCGGTAAAAATGAAAACTACAAGATTACAAAGTTCATAACAATAAGTGTCCCTGTAGCCTATAAAGATGTCTAAAGATGTCTGGAAGCATCTCCCGCTATAGTCTAATGAGCAAAACATTTTCTGTATGATTCCTCAGTTCTCCTGTGAGAGAGAGAACCATAATCCTACATTTTACCATCTCACATCATCAGTATTTTCTTGCTGCAGTTGAAGCCTGGGTGAGTCTGCACTGGCAGGAAATCAAACTATTAAATTGAATTTAGCTGCACTTAACATAATCATTTACAGTAGATCTAATTCTATATAGCACAATGGGCTATGGTCAAAATGGGTATTTAGAGCAGTAATTCCAGAAGCTGACTCCTGTTCTGTGCATAATCTGTAGCTATACTCTTAGATTATGGTATTTTATGTAATATAAATAATACATAGTACTATGAAGTCCTGTTAGTTTTAAGGATTCCTAACACCTTTCTGTTGAAAGGAAATAAAGATGAAAAATAATGCTGTGTTTACCACCAATAGAACGTGAATGTTTTCTGTTTGGTAGTAGCATAATGAAACTCCTAAATCAGGGTCTAATTTTGCCATTACAAGTAGAGCGAACTGTGGTAATACTGCAAGACACAGCATATTTTTGACTGAACTTGACTATATACAGATCTGCAAAATTTTTTCTATTCTGAAAACAAGCAGATAGGTTTGACATATGTATTCATAAAGTTAGGTGCTTAAGTATTTTCTTGAAAACAGCTTAATCTTTAACATTTACAAGCACTCATAGTCCATCCTGTCTGTCCTCCTTCTTTTTTCTTCTTCTTCCTGAGAGAAAGAAACACAATCTTTGTGTGTACTGCGCATATATGTATGAAAAATAAACTTCCTCCCTGGCAAGTAAACCCAAGAACAATGTTGCTAGCAGCTGTTGTGCTTAAAGCGCAGTGGAGAACACTGTTCCCTTATGAACTCTCAATGCTCTTCTCAACATCAGTAATCAACATGCCAGAACAATGTATTACAAACTCAAAAGCCCAAGCCAGGAGGCCACAAAAGCTCCTCTGTCTTGCATGAGGGAACTGAAAAGAGGCTTTCACAGTGCTGGAGAATATGCTGGCAGACTGTGCCAGTTCAGAGCCCTCAGTGTCCCAGAAGATGTTAATGAACAAGAAGGACAAATCTTGTCTAATCCTTGGTTCAGAAGCTACTATAACTGTTATTTTTTTAAAATGTGAAGAATCATATGTATGTGTTGAAGAGGACAATCAGATAATTACAGGCTTCTCACTGGCTGAGGCATTGAAAAGGTCTTTGTGCTCCTTCCAGCAGGAGGACATATTCTCTAATCTCACAAATAAAAAAGCAAGATTTATCCTTTAAAAAAAAGACATAACCCTTTTTCCTCCTATTTTATAAAGTAGTTATTTCTCTACTCAATTATTTTTGCAAGCAAAAAGTTATAAAACCAGAGAGTTTGATTAACAGCAATGGTGTTTTTTCTTAAAGATGAGAGTAACAACCTAAGAAGAACACAGTTCTTTGATTTGCACTAAGGTTTGTAACTGACAATTTGTTGAGAAGAGTTAAGCTTCCATTTGGAAAATGGCACCAAAGTAAAAACAAGTAACTCTCACAGCACTGTCCATTTAAAAGGAAGGTACCTACTTAGATTTTCAGGAAGTCCTGCTAAATGCCAGTGGAAGCACTGCCCTACAATATGTCAGAGAGAGGAAGATCAGCTTGACATATAGAATACTGGGTTTTATAACTTTATTTTAAGTGAAATTACATTCAGATACAGCCCAGCTATATTAGCAGACATTTAAACAAATATTTAAAGCTAACTCCTATAATTAATCTCTTCACAATCCTTTTGTCATTGATATTATGAGCTCAGACTAAATTCACTCTTTTGGATTAGCCTGATTAAAAATCCCAAGCATGTTAAAAAAATACAAAAATGTCTAAAATTTCACTTTCCAACCTAACTTATAAGATAATAAAACTGCTGAAATGCTATCATTAAAAAGCCACATTGGTATGAATTACAGTACAAATTGTTTTAAACAAGCATTACCTGGCTAAGTGATCAAAGCAGTGCTAAAGATTTTGAGAAATTTTCCCACTGCCCTTAAATAGATTTTTCTGGCTAAGTTACAAATAAAAGCCACTTTGAAAATGTGCTTTTAAATTCACCAGAATAAAAAATAAATGTGCCTGAGAAAAAAGAGAAGACCATATTCCATGGTGCATACTCATATTCCAAATTCCCAGAAATGTTACTGAAACCAGGAGTTTCCTTGCTTTTGATGCACTTGATATTCGTCTAACACCTGTACAGAAAATTAGAAAGACATCCTGCACCTGACAAGGTGAACAGTCTGCATGCTGAAGAAGAACTGAGTTCTGCTGAGTAAGGCAACTCACGTGAAGTACAGCTTAAAAGCAATCTGGTTAAGGCAGAGTATTATGTTTTCAAAGCTGTTACTTTTGCTTCCACTTCAAAGCACTAGTGCACTACAATGTGTTTAAGAGCTTTAGTTAAAAACACCTGGTGGAGCTGGAGCTGGTTCAGAGATAAATCTAAAGGAATTCATTACAATACACTAGACAGTCCCTCAAAAAAACCTTTGTTAATTTCGTATTCTGACAGTATCCAGTCTCCACAGATATTTGTATTAAAAGGGTAAACAAACATGTTAAGCACAGCCTTCTCCAAATATCCATCCATTATTTGCCCCCTGTGAGCCACAACTCCCACTGTGGATCAGATATTATCTGGAATTTTCATTGAGTGTAGCAATACGTGGGCCTAGTAATTAAATCAGGTGCATTCCTTTCCTTGCAACAGATAGTTTTATTCCTCTATCAGGCCAAATTCTGCACTGTATTATCTTGACCTTAATCTAAAGGAATTTATGTGGCATTAGCTTAGATTTTTAAGTGAAGACAGAATTTGGTCCATTTTAGCGCATTAAAATAAACTGATCCACAGCTTCTCTTTAAAGAACCAGTAGATTAAAGAAAATGTATTTCTTTCTTTTAAGATTAAAGACTGATAGCACTTTCTGTATTTACTGCTAGAAAAGCCCCACTCATCCCCTTTGGCCAGTTTACAATTATCAGTTATCCTTTCCAATGCTAAGAATTTCTAGGTTATTCACAGAAACATATCAAAGCTCAGGAAAGTGTAACAACAGATGCATCGTATTGTTGCATAAAGTTATGCTTAAAAATACTAGAAAGTAGCTGGGCTCTGATCATTCTTTGGCTTGAATCTGGAGTTTCCTTGGAGAGATCAGTTCTTCCATTTGTTTGAGTCCCAAGCCAGGAACCAGCCTGTAAATGTGGGGGGTTCATGCCCTTGCTTCACAATTACAATGGGGGTTCCCTTATCTCTGCCAGAAGGATCTGTTTCAATATAGCGTTTGGCTAAAAACAGAGAGGACATAAAACATGGAATATATTAGTTCATTCCTTTGGTATAAAAAAATACATTAAAAGTCACAGTGAAAGGACACAGGGCTGCTATAATACAGTATTCAATAATTATTTCAAAAGTAATGAGATGATCAGGAAAAGGCTGATTTTTCCCAGCTGGCAGTGAAGGAATTTTCCATGAAGTTAAAACAGAGGGATTGCTTTTCTGAGCAGTTTGTTGCCATGTACCTGGGTTCTGGCTCTTAAACAGGAGAAAACATTTGCTGGTGCTATGAGGATGCACAAGCTTCATTCCCATTTTGTCCATGTAAAAGCCAGTGAGTGTAGTTTCTCTTGACATCTCAACATGACATCAATACATATTGAAACCCAGCCAGGTAACCCTAGCTGTTCCAGGGAAAAACATGCAGGGGTTTTCAGCATGAACTTTTTCAGAATAGCTCAGCTATAATAAGTCACACCAGGGATGACACATGATTTTTTCAAGGAGGTACATGCAACATAAGTTGTCTTGATTTGTTCTTGTAATTGGAATTTCCTCCTGCAAATTTAACTTAGTGAAGAGTGGCCCTAAAGGACCACTTTACTTTCTCCAGATATATTATTGAAGGTGCAGGTCAGTAGGGACCTCCTTTTAAATTCCTTCTCTTTTCAGTGCAGTTACTTTTCATAGGGCTCTCCTACATATTATTTAAAAAGCTCTGTAGCCCAATAATGCTACCTTGATTAATTTTATCCTTCAAAAACGTAGAGAGTTTTAAAGCACACTAAAAGGTGAAAATAATAATCTCCTGTATTAAATCCTAATAAGCTCAGTAACACTTTGAGACAACTATAAACATAACTAGATTTCTTCAACATCATATTTTCCTCTTCTTTAAGTAATATTGATGCTACTTCACTCAGAAATCTGCTGAATTGATTTGATTTACCTGATTTAACGGATTCCTGTCGCTCAGTTTCATTAGCGTCCTTCCCAATCCAGATGAAAACCTGTAAACAGAGGAGAGACATAACTCCCCTGGTGTTATAAGGATGTTGTGTACAGCTAGTAAAGTACAAAATAGTTGATTCCCCTAGGAGAAAGAATATATGCTCTGAAAACACTGCAGAGATACAGAGCTCTCACAAAACACAACTGATTTTTTTTCTCCCTTGTGAGAAAGTGTTGTTATGCCCTCTGAAATCTCACTGCTCTTTATGATACCAGAAGGCCAGAACTTAATTCATTCTAATGAAAGGCTCTCTAATTACCTTTTCCATAGATATCTTTTACACTTTTACAAGGAAAATTTACTTTTACAAGGAAATTGTTCTCTGTGTATAGGTAATAATACTGTCTCTGGTTTGAGCTCTGTGTGCACATCAGCATTTGTGCCCTGTAGTATGTGCTACCCTGGGTGACTTCTAGATAGCCAACTGAAAAACCCAACAAGAGCCTTGATCTGAAATACCCCATATCCTTTTTGGTTTTTTTTCCTCTCCAGGATTTGCTTGGAAAACAGCTACATGTCCCAAGATGTAGACTTCCCAAGATTTATCTGTCAGTATGTGCCATCTACTTTCCATCCACCACTTCCCCACCATCCCACATCACTCCTTTCCACATGCACCATGGAAATTCCTTCTTATTTCCAAAAACTTCAGCCTTTTGTTTCTTAAGGATTAGGATGAAAAAAGCCAAATAGGGCATGGGCCTTCTCTTTCCCTCCAAGAGGAGAGGAAGGGTTGAAAGAGAATATATTGTGAGAAACAGATGTCTTCTCTAAATCTGCAGTGAGTTTGCTTGTCCTTCAAAAAGCTCTCCACATTTTCAGTTTTCAATGAACTAGGCAAAGATGGAGATTATTTCTGTCACCCTCCATTCACTTTCTAGAATGAAGAAATTTTTGTAAGGATCTATCTAGTACTGGCCCATTTCTCTACTAGGACTTTTCTAAGTGGCTCCTGCTATAAGCATTTAGTGGATTCTAAATACATTTAATGCAACAACTTTTTTTTAAAAATTAATAAATTTTTCTGATTAATTCAGGAACACTATTAAGACCCTTTCCAGAACACTGCTGGGGCTTATACTCTTGCAGCCTCCATTGGTTTAAATAAGAAGTACCTGCCATGGTCTCACATTATGCTTAGAAATTCAATCGCATATCTGAACACCAGCACAGCATATCGTTCAGAAAGCATAGCTCCCTTTAGTATAATTTAAAGAAAACAAAACTGCTTCCATTCTGTCAAGATGATTGCTCCTCCCATCTTACGAACTAGGTGATTAAGAAAAAAATATCCTTCTTATCACAAAAATCTGTGGTCAAGTACACAAGCTCACCTGCTCCCAAGCATCCAGCAACATCACATCATCTTCAGCCAAATCATCCTGAGTGAATTCTCCTGGGACCTCTTCAATCTAAAAAGGATAATAGGTTTTGAGGGAATTTTTTTGTTTTTACTGATTTATCAAGACATACAATTTTGCAAAGACCTAACCTATTTTATAATGTTAAGAGCAGAGGCTGATGAACAATTCTTTTGGCTCCTGAAGGATCAAACTGCAAACTGATTTGATGAATGTATTAAGGGTGTTTCTCGGAAATGAAAGAAATCACATAATGGCATATCCTATAAAATCAGCTCTTGGTTTTTCAGAATTGGTAAGATACCTTCAGAAGAGCCAAAGATCTGCCTTATAATTGTTGACAACTGTTAAGCTGGGACTAAGGTGTGCCTAAAGAAGGAGACAGGGAAATTGGAACCTTGAACCAACCAGGCTGATATCAACTGATACATTCAAGCAGTTTACATTCATTAATTAGGAAAAGAAACTGCTTTGGTTTGCCCTAGGTGAACTCAGAGATGAAATACACACCCAACCAAGCTTCCCAGTCACTTGACAATGGGACATTACAGTTGACTAATCCATTGAGGATTACTCCCCAGAGAAGAGGCAGACTGCTTGCTTCTTCCAAGGATGTATAGGAAGATAAAAAGGCAGTTTAATATTATTTTGTATGAGAAGGAGACATAATAATGTAACTAATGGTTCATACTTTTAAGGATTGTCAAGGGTTTGGCTATATATGTGGTCATGTAGGAGTGCTAAAGGGATGAGAAGCAGATGGTGAAAAAGATGATTCCTTTTCCCCATCCTGTGTTATGGTGGCCACAAAGTCAGAGTGGTCTCACCTGCCTTGTCTGGGACCTCTAATGGTGGTGATTCAATTACTAGAGAATGGCTACAGAGAAGAGGGGATTTCACAGAATTTGGAGGGAATTTAAAATAAAAAGTAAGTCCATAGCTCCCAGCAGACTACTGCAGAGAGGTTGGTTCCTATTACTGTATTCCCCAGGAGTATTTTAGAAGCTTGTTAGAAGAATACACTTTCCTATTCTCCTAAGATTTTAAAGTCCTCATTAAAGGATCCTGTTTGTTTTATCCCTCTCCAAATGACTGGGCTGTGCCTTAAGGAGACTGCCAGCTATGTCCCCTACCTAAAAATGAGGGTGTCCTTGCCAACTGGTGACACAGCATTGCCCTCCTGGAATATGGTAAGTAATTAAACTTGAATCACAGGCTTAATACCCAGTGCATAGCTCTGGGTATTTCTGCCACGGAAGTAGGTCTTCCCACCTCCTTGAGCACAGGCCAATACCTTAAAGGCATGATTATACATCATAAATCTCTAAGGAAAATTTCAGACTGCTCGGGACTTCTGGCAAGCAGCATTTCTTTTCCTCGCCACCACTGTCAAATAAGCAAGGGGAAAGGCACTGACCCAGTCTTTCTCAGCAAATTGATAGTAATCGGGTGATGCTCTGCAAGAATTAAATTGCTTTTGACTGGCCAAATGCCTCATCTTTTTGCATCTGCAAGCCTCTGTTTCCAGGCTGCAGAAGGAAATAGATGGATGCAAACTTCTGCAGTATTAATTATTCTGTTCATCCATCGCATTTAGATAGTATAAAGTTAGTTCTTGCCACTCTCTAGTTCTTGCCAAGCCTGGCTAAACGAAACCAGATCCCCAAATTCCTTTAATGACCACTGATTTCCAAAGCAAAATATACCAGAAATTATACAATTAAACAGAAAGTATCCATCTTATATACTCACAATAAATCTGCCTGTCTTATTAGAACAACCATACAAGCGAGGGGGATGATCTTCAGCCTTTATCACGAGTTGTGATGAAGTCTGGTAATTTTTTTTGCCTCCAAGTGCTTCCCAGAATTCCTCTAAAATACATAATATATAACTTATTCACCAGATGATTTAACATTTGATGTTTTAGCTTGTTAGATAGTGTTCCAGAAATCCCCAAACAATCTCTTTGTTGTCTCAAAGACAAATGCATTTTCTTACAGTACCCTCCTGCAGTTTGTCAAAATACCAATGTCAGCTGCATACCTAGAAAGAATCAGAGAATTATAGAATGGCCTGGGTTGGAAGGGACCCTAAAGTTCATCTAATTCCAATGCCCCTGCCATGGACAGGGACACCTTTCAGTACACCAGGTTGCACAGAACTCCATCTTAACATCACTCCTTAAACACTTCCAGGGCTGAGGCGTCCACCATTTCTCTGGGCAACCTGTTCCAGTGCCTCACTACCCTCAGAGTGAAGAATTTTTTCCTAATATCTAATCTAAACCTACTGTCTCCCTGCAGTGCTGTGTATTCTCAGCTGTCTATTAGCAGCCATGTGGCCTCATACGAACCTGGCTCCTGGCCTTCATGAATCTTGGCAGTCTGGCATTTGAGAACATTGGCAATATACTGAGCTCCTTGTTCCTCTTCTTTACTTGCTCCTTTTCCTACCCACATGTAGCCAGAGTTGTTTGGCAGTTTCAGAACGAAGACATCATTAGAGTTTAGTGACAGTGCGTCAACATCAACCTAGATTAAAAAAGAAATGGTTTTATTCTTCAAATCTTCAAATAATGTAATTACTATTTTGCTTGTTTATATAAAATGTGTAGACTGTTAATCTGCTATGCTTTCAGTCATCAGCTCTTGTTGCCACATAAGCCAGACTTGACTCTGGGATGTTTTGAGAATTGGGGGAGAATTCTCCATAATATAGTGATGTTTACATAAGTTAGCCAATACATGTTCAATGTCTTATCAATGTACCTTGGATGTTTTTGGACAGACAGACACTGCTATCTGGACTGTCTGAGCTGCTGGTCAGCCTGCATGCTTGCCTGCCTGTATGCTTGCTGCGTGCTCTCTGCTGTTCATATAGATCTTAATAAATCATCATATTTAGCCTTCTGATTGATGGAGTCTCTGTAGCTCTATTGCCTGACCAGAGCCTGAACTCTCTGTACACAAGTTCTTCCCTAGTTTTATATTGATAAAAAGCAGAGAAGGATTTAAGGCAGGGAACTGACTTGCAGGGCTGTCTGCAGTAGGAAAGGCTATCTCATAGGAGTTGTCAATTCTTTGTCATGTGATTGTTCACTGTCTGTGTTCTTACACTTCCTCTGGATGATGTAGACTGATTCCAGCCAGCTACAGCATATTCTCTTTGGTTTATTGGACTGGTTCATCAAATAGAGCAGTGCATTGGATTTGGAGCTCTGTGCTCCTACCAGATATGACTATGCAGCAAGATTAGTCAGAGAAGCTCATGGCAGCTCTATCATTTCCCACTGGGAATGGCTGGTTTACTGGATTACCTCTGCAATCCTAGTAATGGCTGCTAGGTTCCTGCGGATTTGGAAGAGTCGTGTCGGTGGAGCAGGTTTCTGACCTTCCTTCTTGGATGTCCCATTCTTGTAGACTATAAGTGGTTTGTTTTTGAACAAGCTCAGTAAATGTGCAGGCTCTTTGCCTTGACTGACTCGGATCTGTACATATGTAAAGAAATGCAGTAAAAGAAACAAAAAGACACAAGTGGTTATTTTTGTTCTTCGCTGAATACCTTAAGGGATCTTTGCCAAAAATACCAAGTATATTAGCAAAAACAAGAAACAGCAAGCTGAAAAGTTCTAAAAATATAGTTCCAGACATATAGAGTTATAGCATTTGTGAGATTTTTTTTGTCAATCGTGGTGACACAAAGACAAGATTAAAACTTTTAACACAATATTTAGCTGATTAAAATGGTTGCTATCTATTGTAATAAAAAAATCACTAATTTTCGAAAGAACTGTCATTCCACAATGTTTTATAGAATGGCTTAGTTTTCCTGAAAAACCGTCTTGGAAGTTTAGGTGCCCTGTATTTAAGCAGAAGAGAATGGTTTTTCATTTTATTAATTATTTCTATATGTATTTTATCTGCAAGAGGATGAAAAAGAGAAGCATACATTGCTCATTCAGAGAAGAACATGGATGACAAAAAATGAACTTCCGTTACAGATGTAAAAGATGCTACTGCCACCTAAAAAAAAAACATTGCCCCATGAAGAAGGCCTATTTTTAGGTTAATGTATGATAAAAGTGATTTGTATGCAACCATTTAATTTTCCTTTGTAATACTACCATCGGCTAAGGTAGAGGGCTGCAAGTCCCTGCCTTTTATTCCCAGAAAGAAAGGGAAAAAAGGGAATGAGACATTCTGTGTAGCCAGCAGAGCAGGAGAAGTGGAGAGCCCTCAGTGGGGCAGCTGAGAGCCAGGGTGCCCAGAGGGGCAGCTGCAGCTGGGAAGAAGCAGGGGCTTTTACATATTTCACAGGTGGACAGACTGCTACAGCTGTCTGCTAAGGATAACTCAGGACACATACACTTGTAAGAGAAAAACTGCAGCAAGACTTTACAAGTGGGAAAAAAACCCCTCAAACCACAAAAAAAAAAAAAAAAAAAAAAACGCAAAAAAGCAGCAACTCATACTCAGAAAACCCCAAGTCACCCAAACAGCACAGTGAAACACATTCTGGCAAGCCCAACGTTTTAACAGTAATTTGTACACTCGTGCCATCTAGTGACCACACAAAATAGCACACTTAAAGCATCCAAATAATGCTGATAGAGATGTTAGGCACAGATTATGTATTCTATCCATGTTTGCATAAAAATGCACACATACATACATACACATATGCATATATATATATATATATATATATACACATATGGATATGTACACACATATTTTCCTAAACTCCTAAACTGCAGGCTGAAAGTACTTTTAAGTTTCATGTCTACTGCAGTGAAATGGATCTCCTTCAGCTTTAATAAAAAAACTTTAAGCACCTTACTATTTCAGTAGTAATATTATTAACAACAATTGTAATATTGTAATTACTTTAAGATTAACATTAGCCTTAGGTGTGAGGCAGGAGCACATTGTGCTGGACATGGTTCAAATATAGAACACGTTAGGAATATTTCAAGCAGTAATTATCTAAACATGGTCTAATCCTTCCTTAATTTCAATCAGAAATCATAACTGATTAGTGGCTAAAAGTATGGGCTGCCATCTGAATTAATTGTACCTTGGTCGGTGGGGAAGCCTTTTGTTTTTTAATTAAGAAATGGGAAACACAGAATTATCTCCTGCTGCCTAGAAAATCTCTGCTTGTCCCTTGTCATCTTACAGGTCGAGCTTTTCTGTGAAAAGAGAACTCTCAGGCTTTCACCTACATCACTTCTCAGTAGTGATATAAGGAGAGCACACCCAGTCAAGCTAAGGAATAGTTTGTCTACTCACACACCCTTTACCTGCCAGTATCATGTGCCTTGCTTTGCACACCCCATTTCTGCACATAAGGATGCTCTCCTGCTCTCATGGAGCTGCAAGCACTATGGGATGGGAAAACCCAAGTTATGTTCCTCACTGAGGCAAGGAAAATTTGGACCCTTTTGCACAATTCCAGCAAGCTTTCCTCTTCTGTCTTTCACGTGGCTTCCAGCTCTCCCAGTTTTGGCCCTCTAAAAGTCAGGTGTCTTGCCTGGACTAAATATCACAACTTCCTCCATAATCAAAAGCACAATCAAAAGGAGACAGGGGAGCTCCCACAGGGCTGTTGTCTCCTCACACTCCTGTCTGGAGTGAGTTGCACAGGGTCTGTAAGTCTTGGCAGGACGGAAATCTATTTTTAAACCAGTGGAAATCAAAGGAAAGAAAAGGCAGTTTTAGGTTCTGGCATATCTGTGTTCTTTCAGATAACTGTATACAGAAATGATGATTCAAATAGGAGGTCTCTGGCAATTTTAACAGGATCCTATGGTGCTTGTCTTGATATAGACCTGAGCAATTGGCATTTCTAGTCTTTAAATGCTAGCTCCTCCTTTCAATTCTCATAAAAATTTGCATCTATCACATGCTCTGTTGCATTTTATCCAAAAGCCACTAACCTGGACGGCCTGATCATTTAATGACCGATCCAGCTGAACAGTCAGAAATGCAGATGCAGTCAGTTCATCTCTTGTAGCATGGGCTCCTTGCCTGAGGAAGACAGGGAGAAAGACAATGGTTAAATTTAGCTTCAAAGTAACCCAGAGCTTGTGCTGTATGAGAAACTCAGTGAATGACCTTATGTTTACATATGTTCTACTCAAAAGTCAACATAAAATAATATCCACACACTGCAGGTCTGTGCAAAGGCAAGCAAACGTACCATGTATAGATGATCTGCCCTCTAGGGTAAGTGTAGAGGATAATGTAACAGTCACCCCCATAGAACTGTCCATATGTCTCAGGTCCCACAGGAACTCGGCCACTGCTTTCCACACGCCAGATCTGGGGAAACAAGGAAATCACTGGAGACTGCTGAACTTCATCCCAAGACTCTTCACAAGGTCCCTTACTGTCTTATCCCTTGAGTGTCCTTTCTGTTCCCAAGTGTTACTGAATAGAAACAGGGAGGATTCTTCATGAAGTAGGTAAATACACCCTGTGGCCACTGAATTAATGACAACCATCAACAAGGGACTGCAATACACTTCTTTTTGTCTTGACACTTTATTTGCCACATGATTACTTCACAATGCTATGCTGAACTTTGCTAACATCTTAAGGTGACAATATGACATGGCACAACATCACGATCCATCATAAAACTAACATATAATTTTGGAGAGGCAGTCAGATAACATGGTATTAGGCAGAGTTCTTCCTATTTCATTCACTACAGCCCAGTTCAGCTGACAACTGGCTGCTCAAGCCTATGGACCATTCCAAGTGTGAGGTCAGAAACCTAGAAAATACACCAATGGTATTCATCCCTTGTTTTTCTTCCAGAAGCCCAAAATGCAATTTGCATTCAACAGGTATATTGATACAATGCCAGCCATGTGTAATCCAAAGACAGTCCTGCAGTGGGATATGGAAAGATCTAGAAAGATGTACAGTCATCTTTTTCTCTCCAAATCCAGGCTACCTGAGACACACACTACAGACAAAGAAGGTTCCTCTAGACACCAGACTGGATAACTACATTAACACATAGAATGGATTTCTGGTTCCAAGTGCAAGTCTTCCCATTCCAGATTTCAAGCTGATATGAGCTTGAAGTTTTTCCTTTAGACTAAGAATCATATTTAAAGTAAATATTTACAAGATATTGTGTAGAAGGGGTAATATTTCTAGCGATTGATTTCTCTTGATGACTGGCATGTCCTTCATAAGCACCAAAAGAACAAAACCCAGCATACAGTTGATACCTTCTACTTCAAGGCATCTTTTGTGATGCTAGAAGTGACATATCTACTAATGCAGTGCTAATCTAAACAACAGTATAAAAACTAAAACACAGAGTAGCAATTTAGCCCATTACAAGTAGCAGAATACATTAATTAGAGAAGATAAAATTTATTACAACATGAAAATTACCTCTACTTTCCCTGAACCATCATCTACCATGTTATGCTGGGCAGCCATTTGTGGAGACTCATGTAACTTGGTAGCATCAAATTCAATCTGCTCAATTTTAGCCACCCTCTCTGTGACATATACTTTGCCAAAGCCGTCGCTTTGATCTTTATCCTTCCAGTCTTTGAAAAACTGTTTGAACATTGGTGTTTCACCTCCTTCAGGAAGGACTTGAATCTGAAATGAAGGAAGACACATGAAACAGAAGGAAAACAGAACTGACACAGTTAGTCAAACAGAAACTTTTCTAGATTACATGTGAAATATTGGCCTTATGTCTTATAAGCCCTTAAAAATATTTTTTCTGCTGACTTAAAAACCATTTCTTTAACAGAGCTTAAGCTGTCCTGGTATCAGCTCCATAAATAGATCGCACCTGTGTGTTGGCAGGATAGTTCATCTGCTGTATGAATTGCTCAGCATTCTTCATGGCAGCTCTTCTCTCTTGAGGGTTAGCATTTTTGCCTGATTAAAACAGAAGGATAACAGTACATGGGAAAGGGCAATAAGCTCACACAACCTTCATCCTTCAAAAAGAAGTAGTCCTTGAGCCAGGCTGTCCTTGAAATTGCTCTTCCCTTGGTCTTGAACAAACAAAAATGCTGGCCATAGCATGAGCAAGAAGATTCACATGAAGTTGAATGGCCAAAAGAGCACTTTGGTTGCTTTGAAAACAGCTAATTTAAAGAGGAAAAAAAAAAAGAGAAAAGGGAGGCATTTTGTTTTCTTAGTGTTTCTACAAAAATAAAAACTGGTTAATAATATTAATTCTCAGCTTAGTGGCTTGAAGATTTTCAGCAGAAATGATAGTTGCAGTCTCTTGTGCAAGAGTGAGACTCACAGTCTAATGGGGGTTTTCCACATGTTATTTTTACCAGCAGTAGCAAAGTGAGGGTACACAAAGGAGCACACAGGGCCATACCATACTCAAAGAACCTAAATCATATTTAATTTATTTAATGCCTGACCTCGTTGGCTTGGTCTTTCTAGGAGCTGTCATATAGAGTGACAATTGGGTATCAGGAGGTCAGGCAGACCACAGGCCATCTGAGCATAATGCTCCCCAAATGTTTTCTTTTAAAGGATGTTTCCCTAACTGCAAATAAAGTTTTCAAGGAAAATGCTTACAAATGTTTCTTGGGCTGGCTTGAGAGACTTGACAAATGTATCAAGTGATTATTTGGTATATTTGGTATAGCACAGGGTAAAACAAAATTAAAATGCAAAGTATAAGCTGCCTAAGGAAAAAAAAAAAAAAAAAGAAAGAGAAAAAGAGATACTCAGCACTTTAACACTGGATTTAATGGTGGCCACCTACAAGGTGTCAAGACCTAATTCCACAGTAGTCAGTAGTAGTATTATTCTCCAGGGAAACATTCAGACAAAGCAAATGCCAACTGATGATACCTCAGAGAAATATTTGCAAGACAAAAAAGAGACATCAAAGTATTTGCAAGCTTATGCTTTTAGTTCATGCCCTGGACAAACACCTTTCAATTTCATACGTCTGTGGAGATGCCTACCCAAATGGAATGTTCAATGTCCAGATTTTGTCCCAGAAGATAGGGATTTGATGACAATATAGAGAACTCATAGAATTATTTATGTTTGCTTAGTACTTGCCATTTAGATAAGCATTTAATCATCCGAGCTTCTCAAAAACAGGGTCCTTAGACAAGACAGTATTGAGGTCCTTACACAGGTGAGTAATCCTTGTCCACAGACAGTAGCAGGCAAGAGCTGCATGCAGAGTACAGTGTCCAGCCAGAATTAAACTCCTGCTGGTGTCCCAAGGGTGCTGTGCCAATTCTTAGGTATCTCTGCCGAGTTTCTGCATTTGCAATACAAGTGACCTCTTACCTTTCCACACAAAGATCTTCCTGGCAGCACCATTGTCCAAAATGAAGCACTCCTCAGACAAAAGCATAGCCATAGAGAAGGGGTTTTCCTCTGCTACCAAGGACACCTTCATGGACCCACTTGCATCTGACACCTAAGAAAACAGTAATTTCAAATTTAGATCAAGTCTGCTTTTAGAGACAAGACAATTTCTGCTCCTGAAATTAGTGTAAAAATCAGCTACCATTCCTATATAACTGACTATATGAAATTTGTGTACTGATGGGAAGTAAAGTAAGCTAATGATTATTATTTTCTTTCACTTCATTTTACATCCAATAGAGGGAGATGTAGTGTTAATTTTAGGGAGTTTGTTGGATCCTTGCCTTGCAACTTCTTAAAATAAATCTGTTTCTCTTCCACTGCTATAGTCCCTGCTGCCAAGCAACTCACACTGAAGCCAAAGGTACATGTACATGCTGAAAAACAGTATTTGGAACCACAATAAAAGAGTCCTACACTGACACTAATGGGTGAAATGCCTACATTTATAACCTGCTGTTCTTTAATTGGAAACTCTAATGGTACGACTTCTTGCAAAATCTGCTTTGTAACCTCTACCACCACTGCAAGTTTATGCAGACCTTTAAAACCTTTTAAAAATCACTCCTGCATAGCTGAAAAGACCAGTTATTACTAGTGAAAATAGATTATTACTATTTTACTTACTTTTCTATCAGTCTTTATTTCCTTTCATAATTAAATATTAATTTTAAACAACACCATTATATCTTGCATTTTATATTATGGAAGTACAAAGAGGAAATTACCACTGCACACAAAAAATAAAAATCAACCATTATACCTATTTCGAGGGCTCACCAGAGACCTGTCTCCTGCCTTTGATACTGGTTTACTACAATGCATTTACTGCATTTAAACCTACCTAACAGAGCTCTGTTAGCAGGACCTGTGTACTTACACTAATTTACCAGATATCCACAGAAATTTTAGAGACTTTTTAGGATTCAAAAATTCACTTTCCCTTCTCTAGTTATGTTTCACTTCAATGATCCTGTTCATATATGCAGGCCTTCTTCTTTTGTTTTCTATGGTACGAAGAGAAAGATGCACCAGATTTTTGGCATGAAAGGCATGATTCACATGAACTGAACACAACAAATAGACAACTGTGATGACAAGTGGCTTTGTAATAATGGTCACCTCGTGCAGGCTTCTTGTAAACCCCATGTACACCTACAGGTAGTGGAAAAATCATGTAAGAGGCAGGGAGAGAGGTGTGGCTCTGTCCTGTAGTCTGTGAGGTGCAGGAGCTGCAGAGGGAGTGACTCATCCCCTCTTACACTTCACAGCAGCTTCAAACTTATTGTAGACGACACCTACAGAGTCCCACATGTGGGCATCCAGTAGCACTCCATGCTGTCAGTGTTGTCACTTGTTAGCCAAATACTCCTTGTCAAGTGAGGATGGGGAAAGGAATGAAGTTATGGATACATAAAATATAATGTAACTGTCCATCTTTTAAACTCTGCTAAGAATAACTAAGTCATATATGACTACTAAAAGTCTCCCTGTTAAAATTAAGAAGACAGGATAATTTAAGAGCAGTTAATTTTTCTTTGACCTGCACTATATGGTTCATAAGCTATGCTTGTTTCCTAAGTAAACAGAAATACAATCCATTTTTTGCCCTCAAATTACCTGGACCATCTTGATTGACATCCTTTGAGAAACCTGTCCATTGGCTGCAAATAAACTAAAATAGGAGCAGTTCTGTAGATGAAGCCAGAACTCCATATATGAGGAAGGAATGAATATAAGCATGGCTACTGTTGAGCATACCTAATTATAAGTAAATAAATAGATAGCTTACCATATATAGTTTAGCACTTCTCCTGTTTGTGATGTCAGCCAGCTCATCATCATCATCATCACACTCAGGAAGCTCTGGCTTGTTCCCTAAAACCTGTATAAGAGAAAAACAAATTCAATGCAGAGAGAGAGTCAGTGCTGTAGCATCTGTACACTAATGTACTATTGCAGTAATCGAGTAATTGTTATCATCTTTATATATAAAATAATCTAAAACCAAACTCAAATCTGTCACAAACATACAGATAATTTTTAAAAACTGTGTCAGATCTCCAGCAGCTTTATACCTACATGATGTCTTTTCCACAGTTGCTGGTTGTCTACACGCTACAAAATACATGGAAAGGTGTATGTGATCCTATTCTGTGTGTGTGTTTACCTGTCTTCCTTTTTTCCTCCCAGTAACTTCTGAACTGTAGTCAAGCACATCTTATAATTTTTGGAACAATATTACTCTTAAAATGTTTAACAGTATTAAAATTAAAACTGACAGAATAAAATGCATTAGCTGAATTTATAAAGCAATTAAATTAACAATATAAAATATCAGATTATGAGTTCATTAATCTTAAAAGTTACAGATTCTTAATCCAATTTTAAAGGGAAAATTTAGCTAGGGTCTTGAAAATAACTTATGGTGTGCAAAAAACATTTTCTTGCTCTCTCATTAGAATATCAATTTTAACACTGGTAGTTTTACACCATGGGTAATATTACAACAACTATCACTACAAGAAATTTAAAGAGGTTCATCAAGAATATGTTAGGTCATTATTAAGTCCTAGTTACCCTTTCTTGATGGTCTTTCCTTAACAACTCATATATGTGGACGGATCCAAAGGTTACACACAGAATATTATCGATTCCTATGAAATTGTGTCCCAGATTGAAGGTAGTAATTGATGTCTGAGAGAATAAATATTGACATAAAGTACAGGGGTAGTGGCAGCCTTCCTATGAACTTGTGCATTATCTGTATAATGTGCTGTGCAATATAACGCGGAGTCACAGGCAAAAGCTTTGTAAATATTTGATAACAGGGAATCCCAACAAAGTACACAGCTGCAAACAATTTGCAAATAAAAACAATATAGAATAAATATTTAATAGAAATCTGCCATGTGTGGAGTTTTCTTACCTGGTAAAGTCAGTAAAATAGTAAAATAAAATAGAATGAAAATAGCCTTTTCAAGTGTGATTGTTAAAGCTAGAAAATTTTATCTGTGACTCATTAAAAACAAGAAAGCAATGCCCTGTTTAAGAAATCTGTTTCCCATAGCTCTTCAGTAGCTATCAGTCAAGATTTCCTGAATTTACACTACATGGTTGCAGATTTACTACTCTATAGGCCAAGTAGAGCTCCATGTCTACAACAGCTACTGTGGTGGTGAAGGGCTAGAACAGTGGGCACACGCAGTTTATTTGCAACAGGTTTCTAAATATATTTCCCTTACTACTTGTCTTTGTCATGCCAGGGTCCCAAAATTGCCAAATAACAGGCACACATCTTTACCTGAATGGACACTGGGCAAGTCCGAGGGTTTTATAAGGTCTGACTTTCAGTAACCAATAAGAGGGTAAAAGTGTCCTGTTAATAAAACTCTCAGAAGTTTGTACTCAGTTAGGTGCTCTGCTTAATTAGGCATTTACAGTAAAAGAAAAAAAAGCAAAAAACCCAACCAAACACCCAAAAACTCCAACCAACCAACAAACCTCCAAAACAAACAAAAAAGACCCAAAAACCCCACAAAAATTTTGACTTCTGATACAGTTAAAGTCAGTGTTTTCCCTTGCTGTGCATACAGAATACCTGTGGTACCACAATTATTATGCAGCATCTTTTTATGTAAGGCATGTTGATATAAAATCCTTTTTTTTCTTTTAACTATGCAAGGGTCATTCTATTTCAAAGCAAATAGTGCTTCTTGGTGTTTGTGAAAGCATCTTGACAGAACCAGCCTCTCTATTTACAGCAAGGTCTAGATGCTGCAGTCTGGCAGTAATTAAAGTAAGCAGCCCATACAATTTAAAAATGTAGCTTTAAATTTGGACCCAGCGCAGGTTAGATTACTGGCCTGACCTGTTGCTGTCTTAAAAGCAAATGCAGAAATATTTTTCTGAAGTAGAGAGAGAATTACTGTCAGACTCACAAAGTTTGTCTTAGGAAATCTCAGTTCATGGGTACTAACACAGGGAGAGGGCTTAGAACCTTCTTTGTGCAGGTGCAGTTATAGATATGAGACATTCTGGTTCCAGGCAAACCCCTTCACAACTCACTAAACAGCAACTTGCACAGTAGCTTCTCTGGCCAAAGAGAGCTTCTCTGTCTAGCTTCTCTAGCTCTGTGCTTCAAAATACAAGCTATTAATTTCTGTAATTATTTTTCTTAGAAGAGCCTAAAAAACAAATGGACAAGGGCGTTGAGAGTGTCCTCTACTCCTACATTTCAAGTCACAGTGGCTTGCAGAACCTGGCATTGTGGTGACCTTTGTTAAGAAGGTCATGATATGCTTCTTCTCCCACCAGGTAAGAAAACCCAGGGCTTATGAGTAGGGCTGTGCAGCCAGCACAGCTGTCAGAAAATACCTTGAGTTGAATCACTAGGGTTACCTGCATGTATTAGCATCAAAACCAGAAGAAGATACAAGGTTAAATGACCAAAGGCCTGTGAAGACACCGGTTGAGAAGACATATATAGACATATATTCAATATATGAAGTGATATTGTATGGAATATATATAGCCAGTACACATCTGTATTACTAGAAACAGTTTATTCAGTTTCCAACATGCATTTGTTGCCAGTTTGTTTTATAGACTAGAGGATGAGACAGATCACAGAAGGAAAATTTCATGCTTAAACAAAGCATGAAAAAATGCTGAAATAACACTTTTCCCAAAGAAATGCCTTCCAGTGAAGTTGTCTTTACTCCTCCTAATGCTATGGCTCCACACACCTATGTCTGCATGTTACAACAATTAATGATTTTATCAGTAAGATTACAACAGCATGTAAACAACAAACTTCAGCAAACTGCTATGCTGAAATGGGGTTGTATCATTACATAAGCACCTGCTGGCTGAGCTGTAGCTCTCTGGGCACCTCCCTTTTTACAGATAATTTTCATGTGATGGATCAAAAACAAAACAAATCACTCCAGCTGAGAGTGCAGTCATAGGCTCCCAAAGCTTTGCAGCAAGGTACCCCAATAAAATGATTTATACCAACAGGCCATTTGAAGGACACTGGGTCTCCAATACTTATCTACATACACGCTTGATTCAGGCAAATCCTATGGTAGCTACATACACAGGACTGTGCCCATATAATCCTCTCTGTATTGTTGGGCTGCTCCTCTGGGCCCTGACACTGTATGGCCCAGTGTGCTGACAGCCCTGCGCTGCCCTCCTGCATGTTCCGAGCTGAGACCCTGACTTACAAACATGCCAAGAACTCAGACCCAAAAATCCACCCCACACACCTGGAAATAACAATGCTCTCTTGGGTACAAGAGACAACCTAGCCACACTTTTCCCCAGATGGCCAACCATACTGGCAAGCTTCCAACCTTACACCTCATAAATATACAGGTGCACACACAGGCCTTGAAGCTGCTTTTTAAATCATCATCATTATTATGTTTACCATATTATCATTATTCACTACTACAGTAACAGCAATACAAAGAGTAATTAGGGGCCCTGAAAGCACATCTACGCCTCACCTTTTTCATTCTTTGGGCTTAGCACTGTTTTAGCAGAAGTATTCACTAACTTCCTACCTTTAGATCTTGTCTGAAGGCATATAACAGGAAGTCATTCTGCATTAATTTTAAAATTTTGGGGTTTGTAAGTTCTGTTGGACTTTTGTCTTGACACTCTTAGGTTAGTACAAGAATACCATTATGCAAACCAACAGAACATCAGTTCCTCTACAATCGCCCAAGTTCACTCTTGTGGTAAACACAACATAGCTTATCCTGCCTGCAAAACCTGTTTCATATTTGCATGTGCACAAGCTCTTCTCTGTAAATCTCTACACTCCCTCAGATAAGTGAAAAATACGGAGCCAATGCTTTTACTCAGAAGTGAAACTCCACCCTTAAAAAAGAATAGAAGAAAGCATGGACAAAAAGTTTTAAATCTAAAGGAATGTGACAATGTAAATAATTTAAAATAAAGTCATTAAAATAAATTTGGCAAACATTTTCTTTTGCTGGAGAAGCCAGCTCTGCATCATTAAATAGCTGATATTGATTTAATAGGAGCAAGAAGTTTAAGGAGTTCAGTGAGGCTGAAAATCCACCTAGGAAAACAATACCTGAACAAGATGTCAAGTGAAGGTTAATTACGAGAGAAAACCAGTTTTACACAGTTTAACTTGTGTACACTAGCATTGTGTTTGATTTTCTTCTTCATATACACACCTTGGGTTAGGTTTCTGGGTCTGAATTGGAACTGTTTGTTGTGGCCCTGATCCTGAATATTAGATCTCAAAACCACTCCAACTGCAATCTTTATATGCTAAGAGCAATAGAAAGAAAAGCAAGGAATTTACATAGCTTAAAGCTGTCTAAATTTCCTGACGTTTTATTACTTAATACTTTTGGAAAACAGCAGAGTAGTAGCTCATAATTTGCTTTCCCGTATGCTTTGACACAAGCAAGTATATCCTGCTCCACAAATTCAAGGTACACGTGTAGGCTGTGACAGAGAATAAAGCCACTGTGCAGGACTACAGGTCTGAACAACAGACACAGTATGAACTCACTGGTAGACAAAAGCTTAGATTTGTATTAACCTTCAAAGCAGGGAAGAATATTACAAGGAACATCTCTCTGAAGTAAGTATTCTCTCAAATATGTACTTGAGAAGGAAAAAAAAACCCATCAGAGAAAGGAAGGGATGACCATGATGCAGCCTAGTAACCACCTGGCTGACCCTGGGTACCAGTGCAGAGAATCATCAGGCAAAGGTGGCTTCAGGGCTTTGCTGCTAAAGTAACTAGTTTAACTTGTAATTGTTTGGGGTTACTGATTCTTCTGACAGAGCACAACCACTGCTGAGGATATTCTGGGCCAGACAAAAATGACTTTTGACATCTGTCAGATTAAGAATAGCCAAATACACTTATTTTACTGGTTACTGTAACCTGGAACTCTTCCCATCAATTTGAACAAACATTGATTGTCTTACAAAAAATTACACTCCCAACAGGAAAACCTTATCCTTTCACTGAAGTGTTCACAGTGTTTCTGTCTGAAATGGCCTCTCACTACCAATTCCAGCAACAACAGATCTCATTATATGCTCACCTTGAGCAGATGACCTCCCACCCTCCTGAACATAGATTGAAAATAAGATGGAAACAGCCATAAAGCACTGAGAAGTTGGCAAAAGGATGGCTTATGTTAACAAATAGTTCTGGCATGCTATTAGTTTCTGGGTGTTTACCACATAATTTATCAAAAGGACTTTCTGGCATTTAGGTCTAAATCTGATCTGTATGAATTCAGATTGCTGTAAAACAGCAAAACACATCAGCTGCTCATGGCACTTTTGATGCATAAATTATGACCTACATTTTTAGCCCGTTTCAGTTGTCTCAGGAATTTCAAATGCAAATTGTAATTTTTTCAAAGCTCTGTGCTTAATTGCCTAAAAATAGGGCATTAGGCTTTGGCAGCTTTTAATAAAATATTTGCAATTTTGCATATCTGTCTGGGATAATTTGAATATGAAGACTTCACTCAAATGATAACAATATTCTGACATTAATTGTCTGTTCTGTGAAACTGGCCATGGATAATATGGCCACAAAAAGGTGTCTGGGTCAGTCTTGAGAGCAAAAATTTGATTTTTTGGATAGTTTGGCTCCGAGATAAAACAGGTTGCTCTCTGTCCTGCTGGGACTGCACAGTTGGCAGTATCTAAGCTAGTAATTTACTTGGAAGCTGGGTGTGCATGACATGAGGAAATCCCCAGCCTACATTACCTTCAAATATCTGGCTTTCAGGATGCCTCCAAGATGAACAGTGATCCTGTGCTAAAGAAACCAGGAGGGTGAAAGGCAGTAACTATGAAATGCAGAAGTCTTTTTCTAACTGTTATTGTGGCTGAACGAACATGGGAGAATTGAGCTATTCAGCACCTGCCTACCTGCAGCATAATTAAAAGTGATCTGATCAATCACCTCCACGTCTTTTTTGCATTTATACTAATTCTTTCTACCTAAATTTTTAATCTTACTCCTTTGTCATCATCCTCTGATACAAGAATTAGTATTAAATATGGGACCCAAAGCCTCCAGAGACTTGCACGCGTACTTGAGATGCCCATTTTTTCTTCTTTATTGGAACATAAATTGAGGCATGCACTAAACCCTTTGCAGATCTCTGTTTGAGGGCCTTGTGGATAAAATATCTTATGTGCTGCGTGACAGTGCATGCTTATGCACTGGATAATAATGAAATAAATCAGTAACTAATGCCAACAGAGGGCCTCAGACATAAAGAATATTTATCTGATAAAATCCACAACATTCTCAGCTTTTCATTCCTTAAGTGCCTCCAGTTTTGCAGCTGGTCCCAAGGCTGTGGCAGGACCATACCAATATGGGAGTGAAAAGAGGAGTGTGGCAAACACTCCCTGAAGCTTGAGCTGGAGGCAGCAGCCCACGATTGGCAGCCAGAGACCCTGCTGGAAAATCAGTGTTCCCAGGGGATGCACAGCAGTCAGAAGAGCAGCAGGCAGCTGTGACACACAGCAGCATCAGGGGGAGCAGAAGAGCTGCAGCAAGGTAGTTCTGGCACTCAGACTATGAGAGGGGAAAGTGCAAAAAGCTACTCAAAGCATTGGAATATTTTTGCAGTGCAATGCTGAGTGTACTTTCAAGCTCAGCATTTCCAGTCCCATACAGCAAACAGAACAGATATGCCAGGGGATTCTCTCTGGTATGACACAAAACTCTTCAGTCCAAGACAGAGCACTGATTGGACTCTAATGTTTAAGAAGGCAATTCAGAGAGCTTTTTGACAGATATTCTTTAATGACTCCTGCTGATGCCTGAAATAAATATTTATTAGCACAGAGCGAGCAAGAATGTTCCTTTCACCTGGCTGTCTAGGAGAGCTATCCTGCTTAGCTCTTTGAAAATAATTTCCTCCTACTAGTTTAGGTGCCCTTTGCTAACTGATTTCTGTCTTTAAGTTCCTACATATCCTAAAATTTTGTATAAAGCAGACAAAATGTTCAGCTATGATTTACAGTTTTTCAGAGTTAGAAGCTGCAGCAGTCACTACTGCAGTGTTTAAATCCATCTTAATTTACCTATCTTTTATTTTTAAAAGTAAAGCAGACAGTATCAAAGTCATAGGCAGTTGTGTAAGCAGACTTGGCCCTAACAGCCTGCTCTGCAGTACCTGCAATAATCATATTTACAGATTTTTTCAGCATCTCACACTGTAGTGGTGAAAATACTGAACTGCTCCCCTGACACATGGGATGCTTTCTTCCATACAGCTGTGCTTCATTCTGGTCCAAACGTGGCAGGACTCTTATTCCAGTTTTACATGACCTGGACAGAGAACAACCATCTGTGTACATGTGGAGCTCTTTTTAAAAACCCCAACAAAATGAAGTTTTTCCTCCCTGAGCCCTTCCTGCACTACAGAACTTTCACTAAGGAAAATTCAAAGGCAACCTTGCACACAGATACCATTTGCTCTGCAAGGAAATGGAAAGAAACAAATATGTGGGGAGAAAAAAAAAAAAAAAGGAAAAATATCCCTTAATGGTGCATTTCTGTTAAGGAGATGCAGGATTCCAGGAACAGACTATCTCAGACCTTTTCATACAGCAAGGAAAATCTACCCTTTCAGATCTTCTCCATGAAATTCCCCTGTTGCAAGGAAGTACCTTGAAATAAGAGCTAACAACCCCATGTGGAGAAAAGTGCTAACACCTTTTGTCTTTGGCCTTCTCTTAACTATGTTCATTTCATAACTGAAAATTATAGTACTTTTTCACCAATATATTTCTTGATAGTATAGCACAGAAAAGGAAAAAGCCATTACAAATGCTATTCATACTCTAACATGTAATTATAAGATTATGATTGACTTATGTGGTAGCCCTGCGAGCACTACAGCTGCTAAAGAAGGAAACATAATAAAGATGAGTGGTTTTCTCACTCACAAGAATGCAAATGAGACACGTTATAATTTGAGCACAAGCACTTCCAGAAAATCATTAGGATCTCAGAAATTCACTAGAATACCTAGCTTAGAAGCAACTTTTCCTAGCATAAGAAATTAGGTTTTCAACCACCTGGTAGTAGAGCTATTCATAAAGAATTTAGCTCATGCCATGCAGAATGATACACCTGAACATTTTCTTTGCTGAAATTACATTTTTAATGCAGGCATTGAAATTCATATTTAGAGACTATTAGAAGCCTGGATTTGAGATGTGCTTGCCACCTGCAGCTCCTATTCAGTTCCCTGTCATTTTAGTACCTGGCTTCAGGCAGCTGAGACTGAAACCTGCAGCTTGAAGAATATTATGGGCACCTCCCAACCTTTAGGAAGATTTCTTCTTACCAGCCTCTACCATTCTCTGGCCAAACCCATCCTGATCTTCTGCATGGGTCTGGGGAAAACTCTGGGCCAAATGCTCAGCTGGTGCAAAGCAACTAAGCTGTACTGGAATCCAGGCCATGCAAGCTTTGTCCGAGTTGTGGAATTTAATAATTTAAATGTAAATTTGCATCAAGAAAAGGGACCGCCCTTAATGAAGGAGATAGGCTCCATCACTGGAAAGAAAACAGGACTTCTGGTTTCGACAGTTTGAAACTGACGCCCTGAAGGGCGAGGGGTTTGCACTTTGTACCCACATTCACGGACCATCATAAAGCTTAATTAAACACCTGAATGTTTGGTAAACTGCCACTCCTCAGACTGAACAGGAGTTGCTGTGAAAGGTGCACAATCATGTGTAGGATTTTTTTACTCGTGTAGATTTATTCCCCTGGACCATTTTGAGTTGTATCCAACAAACTCGTATTGCTCAAAAATGATAGGACCCAAATTCTTGCTGGCACCTGCATATATGCAAAAGCCCTAAAGTGGAGAGCCACATTCATCTCCCTGAGGGGTAAATGTGACCCACAGTTTCAAAGCAGCTTGAGAAAGCTATCTGTTCATTTGAATAGTCAGTGCAACTACTAATAGAAACTACAGCTAGTAGTCCTGCTATTTTCTGTGCATTGGCTTTCTTAAGTCTTTGCATTCTCATGAAAACATGGTTTACTTTTCTGTGTGCCTGTGTAACTGAGTCTTTGCACTGGTTTCTGGTACAACTTCCATTGTCCTCACCCCTCTCTTAATGTATTAATTTTCCTTTGTACTTGACCATTCAATACTGTCTCTACCCTGGGACTGAAATTCATTTCTAGTATTTATTTCACAAAATTCCTTGGAATAATGTCTATTTTTTCCAGCAGTCTCAATTTAGATAATAAAATACATTACTTTGGTTTACATATTTCCAAAGCCATAGATATGATTTAAGTACTTTTCACATTGGGCTTTTTTTTTTTTTAAAAATCATTAACATGTCAGGCTGGAGTCTGGCAAGTACATGAAATTCAGAGCTAATAAGCATGTAGTATTTGAGTAAAACTGTGTACAAGCTACATGATTAAACAATTGTTTAATCCCTAACAAACGCCTGTAGTTTGTAGCCCACAAAAAGTTAGAATAGAATATTCTCCTAAGAAGTTACCCCTCTTCCACCTCTTGCATCACCCTCACTCCCACTGCTCCTCCACTCCCCTGTATACAAAACAAACAAACCTCCCCTTAGCATGACTTAAGTTCATAATACAACCAAAAGCAAGGGAACAAAAAGAAAAACAAATTTTGAGAGTAGCAAGAACAGCTTTTGCTTTTGGAGAGTTGTGATGACAGATCCTGCTCTTGCTGGGTCTGGGAAAGGAACAGGTACCAAACCTTCATCAGTGGGGCATGTGCTGCTCTTCCAGTCTTATGTAATGAGCCATGTGACAGGGCCAGGGACGGCAGGAACCCGCACAGCTCATTCAGAGCAACATGTCCTTGGACTCTCACACCCACTTACGTGTCACTGCATGCCTCAATTTTTCCCAGCTACCTCACTGTGCTCCATGCTGTCCTTGGAAATGATCTTTGGTTTGTAAAGAATAATTTTTAAGTGCTTGAATTTAATAAGAAAGGAAGGAGTGATCCTGCTCCTCTAGCCGTATGGGCAGACCTCTATCCAAGTAATTTAAGGATTACTGGAGCTCCATATTTTCAACACGTTTGCATTGTTTGGGTCTCCACAGTCAAGAGCCTCTATAACTTGCACTTGCAATGGAAACTGTTATTGTCTGAGCTCTTGGGATTTTATCCACAGGGTTGAGTTCGCCCCTTTGTAGTGCTGCCAGTCCCTTTCCAGCTACAAAGCTAGACAGGTGTGACTAGCTGTAATATGATCAGACCATTCACTCCTAGTATTTATTCACACCATAGGCAAAAACAATTGTCACTGAACACAATGGCATTCGGGAATTCTCATGATTAAGCATTGCTTAGGGGCTTTAAAGAAAAAGCAGGGAGGAGAAAGGCTGCTTTATCAGCAAGGAGGAAGAGGTTCTCTCCCTGTTGCTCCATATTTACACTAGCTGAATCTTTACACAGCTATTTTATGAGAGGTTTGGCCCCCACCTGTTGTAAGGGCTCTAGAATACTCACAAAAACAGGCACATGACAACTGCAAGTGCTGAGTAAATAAAAGTGGCAGAGCTTTATGTTTAAAGGCTGAGGAGTGATTCCAAAGATGCATACTAACTATGTTAGTTCACGATGATTCATTTTCTTGTGGTTTTGGACCTCAGCTGTCACATTTCTCAGGTTTCATTGCTTCCAGTCAAGAAAATCAGAAACCTTTACTTTTTGTTGTGGTTTTGAAAAACTTAAAAAAAAAAAGTAAAACCCACAGCAATCCTATAGTACCAAGAGCTACAGTTTTATTAAGGGAATAATTTGTTGGGGAACAATAAAGCAGTTCTATGAATCAGACTCAGAGAAAGCAGAAGCATCCTAATAAGTGTTAGCTGACATATGTTTAACTAGAGGGGGTAGATGCAGGCTTTACATTTAGTTTAGATAAAACTCAGGCTATCCCTACTTTTTCACTGGTTCTCATATCCTATGGACTGACACAGCTTCCAGATGAAATGTATCACAGGGAGATGAGTTTATGTAGACAAAGTACTATCAACAAGCATATTTTAGCTGTCGATATTTCAAATAACAAACAGAAGAAAACAAATATACTAAGACTTTCACCTCTCCTCTACTTCATCTTTAGAGTTATGATACCAGACCACGGGATTGCTGCACAATGAATGGAGAATTGGATGCTTTGCATCTTTCCCTTGAGTGACTCAGAACTGAATGCTTCTATGCTCCCTGCATTACTGCAAGTACCTTCAAGCTTGCTGGCTGACTAGAAATCTTCACAAATACAGTAATTTCTGATTCTTTGTTTCTCCAGTTTGCTATTACTCCACAATATTAAATAGATTATGGGAAACTATTATTTTAAAATACAGCTTCTCTAATTTTGCCCTCTCTTCAAAATTAGAGCAGAGATTCCAATTAGAGTAAGAAAATTGCCTGTCCTGACAATGGCTGTCTATTACTTTGGCTGCTCTCAGTCCTTAGTGATCTCTAAAAGCAGGGCTGTGAGATCTCTGCTCACCACTGCAAGCAGTGAGAAGGATGAGTATCAGCGTCAGCACAGTGGGCCCAAGGGGCAGATAGGACTAGCAACAGACAGTAGAGGATTTTGGTCTTCGGTTATCTTCGAAATAATATATTTAATTTTCTTTCTTTAAAAAGAAAAAAAGAAGTGTAGGTAGCTCTAAGTGACATGGTCACTCTGCAGCTACCAAACTGAGTTAAACACTGCTAGCATCTTGGATTGGTCTCACAAATGTACAAAAATCCTGTAACACAATTTGAACATTCAAGTGTAAGATTCAGCAAAATGGGTAAGTATTCAGCTGTTTATATGCAAAAATCAGAGCAGAGTTGGCATCTGGTGATTTTTTTAACGTTCTGTTGAGAGTGGTGACCAGTTACAGCAATTGGTCCAAGGTGGTCTGATTTCTTTTAATTTTCCAAGGTAGCAACCCTATAGAGCACTGCTTCTTTAAAACTGGCAGTCACTACCTCACCTACAGCACAAATATGGAGGGGAAACCAGACAGATAAATATCTTTGATATGCTTGCACAGAAAGCTTCTGCCTTGTCTTCACAGGCAGAGCCTGAAGCATCTTATAAGAACTTCCGTGCACCCGCTGCAAGTCTGAGCTTTCCAGACACACTGTGCTTCCAGAGTGCAAGCCCAGGATGGTCACTCTGTGTTCCCAAGTGGCCTGTGGTGGCAGATGAAAAAGAGCTTGCTGCTGTCAAAACTACTCACATACCCACCTTCTAGTAATTCTCTTTTTCCAGGGCAAGTGAGCTGTATCTTGCTGGTCTGCCACACCAATTCATCCAGTCCTACAGCAGCTCCAGACAGGCCTCTCCCATGGGCAAATTCAAGCAGTGCAGCCTGTTCCCACTGCTAAAAATGGTAGCTGGGAGCAGGTAACTGCCCTCATCAGACAAAGTCACATCACCCACAGCTCCAAGGAGGGCAGTGGGCTGGCCAGGAAACACCACCTCATCACAGGGCTGTTGCTTCTGCTACTCCTACAGCAGGATAGAAGAGTGGCAGGGCTAGTTCAGCCAGCCTGTGTTTTGCCTCCATGGTGGAGTGCACAGAAGCTTTGCTTTCCTGGCAGGGAGTCACAACTGTGTGCTTATGGAGCAGGAATAAGATCTTGGCTCTTTCTGCTAGTACTTGTGGTGGGTATGTCAGCCCCTGCCTGAAGCTTCTACTGGCACTGCGTGAGCTAGTCTAACCACTGATACAGAAGCAATTTCTAGCTCACAGGAAAGGGAATAATTCCTGACATTTCTCAGAAGAGATAATTTTAGGAAATATTTTTCTGATTTCAGTGGCATACTGGATGACAAAATAAATATTTAAAGTATGTCATTCTTTTCCCTAGGAAATAAATCAACCCTTTCCTAAGAAAGCTGAGATGCTAACAATCCACTTCTCCTGATGTGGAGGGAAGAAACAAACAATGTCAGCTCAACAGCAGTTAGCCTGGCAGAGATTAACATCAAGTCAAGAGACAACTTTGTGGAAGCAAGGAGAAATCCAGAGTACCAGGAACTGGATACAATTTGAGCTGGAATTTTATATGTTTATGCCCTCTTGACTCATTAGCAGCACATTTCAGAGTGGACTGGAACAGTCACAGTCGAGCTGCAGACCTTGTTATGGAAGCAGCACTTACAAAAGCAAGGCTAGCACAATGCAGACTAGAAAAATAAACCCTAGCTTCAAGACACACTCAGACTGGGCTCATCACAGTGGCAGCAATAAAAGAAATTTAGCTAATTGCATTGACCTACTAATTTCCTTTTCCTCTGAATTCAGAATCCTAAAAGAAAAGCAGGCACTTCTTCAAACACTGCTGTGCAAGCGAAGAAAAAATTTATTCCCTGATAAAACAACAATGTGCTACAGGATCAAAATGCAACCTTGGTGTTTTCCTGCTCTTAAATCATCCATCAAGGTTGCTACAAAACAACAGTTGTGCACAAATTAAAGTTTGGCAAAGAGATGCAGGGGCAAGGGCAGCATATTTCTTCCCCTCAGAGCCTACAGAGCAGGATGGCAGGGAGGCAGCCTGCAGCTGGCCCGTGTCCTCGCTGGGGTCACACAAATGTCTGGTATAACTGCACTTTGCCCCTTCGCCAGAGAAGAGGGGCAAAAGGAGTTCCTCTGATCAATGCTCCCAAGTGACACATGAGTGTATCAGAAACTCTGTTCAGAGCCTTTGTTCAGGATGGGCTTGGCAGCAGCAGCTGTGGCCGGGGCAGGGTCCCAGAGCCACCCAGCCACAGCTGCAGCAAGATACAACCCAATGCTGTGATTCAAATCAGGAGCAGGAGGTTGCTCTCTAATTGTCAATCCGTGCTATTTTCAAAAGAGTTATACATGCAAAATAAATAGCAAATCAAAGCCAGTACAGAAAGTCTGTAAAAGGAAGAAAAAAACAGATAGAGGGGTGTTTGCTTGGGTTTCTTCCCCTCTTCAGAAATCTCTGGTACATTGGGTGCCATCTCCCCTGCTTCTGAACACAGCCCACATCTGTACTCACACCACAGGAAAGGTCTTTGCAAGCATATGGACAGTCCAGCCAAAGGGTCCCCACAGCCAGCACCTGTTTTGCTGCTCAGGCAGTAATTAGTTATGCCACATGTGACCACACTGAATGAAAGCACCACAAAAAATAATTGCACTTCTGCATGCACCACTGGCTTTACTTCCTGAACTTAATCTGGAGTGCAAGACAATATCCTAGCTTTACATATTCTATTTTACTGAAGGATTGCTTTGTGACCCTGCTTCCCTCTTCCTTCTTTTTACAGAATGAATGTAAGAAGCTTAATCTAGGACAAAAATGCCAAGTGCCAATGACTTTATTAGCACATGGCCTGCAACAGCGAGAAATCCAATTTTTCTGAAAATATCTGAAAAATCCATTAATCAGGATTTTTTTTTCCCACTCTACTTTGATCAGCTCAGTTATGATATCTGAAATCTGGGGATTTTAAGTAAGCGGTTAAACTTTTTAAACATATGAGGAAGGGGCTCTCTGGGATTAGTAGAGGCGTGGTACATATGATCTTGAAATAGAAGCAGAAGTATGCAAAGCAGTGTGCTTGGCCCCCTGCATCAATATGCAATTTGCTACATTCTTTTACTTTCTGCACGCAGTAATTCTGTGTATTCCTTTGTTTGGTGCTGTCCCAGATGGATGTTCGTTCCTCACATAGAGCTAATAGTACGCTTTGGTGTGAGCCATGCTGTTAATTCAGTCACTGTACAGCTAACTCAAAGCAAACATTTGTTCTTATAAAAGTATTCTCAGATGATTAATCTCAGAGTGTAATGCCCAATTCATTTAACATTGCCTGGATAAGGAAGGAAAAGGTATAAACTGGCCTACTATACCCTTTTTGTCTGTCTTCCTAGCGTCAGCCCCATCTGATTTAGAACCTGGGGTGCAAACACCTTTTATTCACAGCTATGTCAGCAACAAGCTTGCACTTGCAAGCTTACAATACCTCTATGAGTCGGTCTGGCTCACTCCCTTCTTCCACAGTAATTAATTTAGACCTTCCATTCCGTTCATTGTCCCGAATGCCAACAGCAACCTGTGTAGCCTTCAGCCTCTCATATTTATTGCACGATGAGCCACACCACTGATAGATTTCCTGAAATAATGAAAAGAGCACACACGTTAGCAATAGGACTCGACACAGCAAAATGATGCAATTAGTTTTATTAATAATTACCCTACTGGATCTAAACCATGAGGACTTCAGTGAACCTACATTTTTCAGAAGTACTTTCTAGAAGAGAGTTGCTGAATCACATAGATACTTGCAGCCTCTATGACACAGTCCTGAACTGCCCCAAGAGAGATTTACATTGAATTATTAGGAGAAATTTCTTCACAGAAAGGGTGAAAAAACATTGGAATGGGCTGCCCAGGGAGGCAGTGTAGTCACACCCCTGGAGGTGCTTAAGAAAAGAATGGATGTGGCACTCAGAGCTGCCTTCTGGTTGACGAAGTGGTGTTCACTCAAAAACTGGACTCTGATTTCAGAGGTCCTTCCCAACCTATTTCATTCTGTGATGCTGTAATAGGAAAGGTACTTACACAATATAATTTAGTTTCCACATACTAGGAGATCACTTGAGCTCAGAATAGTCAGTTTTGGCTTGACTCTTATCCCAATTATATACAGAGCTTCAGCTAACTACAGAACCAGAAACCAATTTGCTACTGAAAATTTTATACATGTCAGTTCCTCTTCTATGGTCCTTCAGTGGTGCTGGTACTCACCTGTGTCAAGAATTAAAAATCCCAAGGAAGATCCTGATTGTGTGTGTTACTAAAAGTACAATTAGATCTTTCAATCCAGTTTTTATTTGCTGATGCTTTGCAGGATGCAGCATGTTCCCAGGGCATCTCTCAGGAAAGGGAGACACCAGAACCAGCCTAAGAAAGGTCACCTGATTCAGCCACACAGACCAAGGACTCCCAGTTTTGGGAACTCCCATTATTCATCCAGAACTTGAAGAATTTAAGAATAAAGAATTTAGATTTCAGTCTTGATGAAAATAACTAACAAAAGACATAACATAAGCTGCAGGGATGCTAGAGGCTGGGCTGGAAGGAGTCAGTCCAAGGAAAGGATTACTCATCTTGGCTGGTTGTTTCCCCCACCTTCTCCTGGAAGAAGGTAATTTGATTTGTCACATGATTCTATCAAATAGCTCAAGTAGTACAACATTAGACACACAAGCATTTTTCAGCTTTAAAAAGGTTTACCTGGTTTGTGTACATCTGCAATGCCAATTTTAATCAGAGGCCTCATTGAATAAATTACTTGGGCTTAGTTTTATATTGTAAATACAACTGTATGAAACTTAGATTTGAGATGAAAATCTGTCTCATCAAAAAAAAAAAAAGTTATTTCTTCTGACCACTCTTAGTCTTTAACAGGTTGAAAGGGTGGTTTGAGACAAGTGAGAGATGAAGCACAGCTTCTCAGTACTAGCAAATGCAAAGTTTTAGAAGACAGCTAATATTCATGGCCTCTGCATGCAAAACAGACCTAGTAACGCCCAACAGTTATGTTTCAGCAGTTTGGACAAGAAAAAAAAACCCAGAGTGAGATCTCGGTGATCTCACTGTTTCCTTCCAACCTCCCTTGTCCCCTTCAAAAGCATCTCTTCAAAGACAAAATTTAAAGCTTTGTCAGGTTTACACCACAGATTCACAGAACTGTATCTCTTTCAACTTGCAGATATTATGCAATACAAGCTTGGAGGTTTTCAGCTTGCCTTTAACAACTTGACTGCAGGCTTAAATAAAATTAAAAACAAAACTAAAAAGGTGTTGAAGTTCTGGTTAAAATACTATCAGTTTACCAAGTATCCAGAATCTGGAGACAGAGCTGGTGTCAGGTCTTGACCCTTATCTTAAATCTGATTTTCTACATTTCCCCAGGAAAACAAAATGTCTGTTCATACTTCAGGAAATAATTTTCTAAATAACTGAATGTGTAGAAAGTAAAACATTCCAATCTGAGCAGATTTTTGAATACATTTCTTATTGCCAGGCACTGCTTCAGCCCTTTTCTACCAAATTCATTTCCACAACACAAACTCCTTAGCATCACTCTCATCTTGACCTACATCCTACTAATTGAGCTTATTTGCAATTATGTGAGAAAAAAGGAGTCCCTAGAGATACTGCAGCAATAAACAGGAATTCTTTATTTCCCATAGACTGCAGAAGCAATAAGGAAGAATAAGAAGTCATATAATACAGAACTAGGGAAAGAGATAAGGCAGCTATTGCCCGATCTCAGTGTTGATGTGACAAGTGGTGGAGATTGCTCATTCAGGAAGGTTGGAAGTGCAGCCTCAGTTGTAGCCATTGGCCTTTTCTTGGTTCTTTGGTAATTGGTGATGGAATCTCAAACAAGTAGCTGCATCTATGCAATGATACTCAAAATACTCAAAAGAATGAGTATTTTTGCTGTACTGACAGCAAAGGATATTGCGAGACTTAAACTGCCACTGCAAATTACAAAGACCTTTACTTCCTGGGCAGTAAATTCACATTTTCTTATGATCTCTTCAAGTTCCCACTGCACCCAAGTTACTCCACACTCACAGTTTATTCTCCCTGTCTGCCTTCAGTCAACAAGTGACTAAACAGAACTCTCCTACAGTCCACAGGCTCTAGGCTTCAAATGAGCAGGAGGAAGGAGAAGGACTTTTAAAAATCTACAGTAATGGATTTCAGATTTTAATTTGCAGACTTCATTATTTTCCTTATGAGGTCCAGGTTTTCTAGTGCATAAACCACCACTTGAATCAATAAGCAGTGTCTGAAAACATTCTCAATGTGGCTATTCACAAGCTCTCTCTTACATAGTTATTTAAAAAATACTGATTTTAAAAGCTAGATAAATAAGAATCTGCTTCTTTTCAGCACTAGAGAATAAAGACACTATTCTTTATTAAAAGTCTGACAGCTAAACTTCATATACTGTGTAATCAAACAGAAGGTGGTAAGGAGACACAAGTCATGAAAATGTCCCAAAATATATAATATTTAAATATATTTACTATGATCACTACATTATCTTAAGCATTTAGTGCTAGAAGCTTTCAGGAGCTTGGATGAATTTTCTCTTCTGAACAAAAATAATCTCATTTTCAATGTATCTAATTTTGAGGCATCACAGTAGAGAAGCAGAATACCTACAAGTTTGCCTTCTTGATATAGAATATCCATTTCAACCTCTAGGCAGATTCAGTTTTCCAGCAACTTAAAACCAGAAAAAAAGACTTATAAGTTAAGTCTCACTTCTTGAGAAGGCTAATATTTAGATCTGGATTAAATACAGTCAATTAGTTATCTAACCATATCCAAAAAATAATCGAGCTTTTGGGTCATATTATTCATGGATTTATTTTTTAGACATATAAAGCACACAACTATAGGCAAACTTTAGCTCACTCACTGCTTTCACAATTTCCGAGCTGTACTACACCTTCACTATTTTTGGGTTTGTTTTGCTAACTTTTTTTGGAATTGGCAGGTTGACAAAAAATATTTCCATTCAAATGAAAACAGACTTCAAGTGTTCATGCCCCTCAAAATACAAGAGCTTCATTCATCAGTAATTCCTGTGCCAAGCCCAGTTTATTTTCAGAAGTTTGCACTAACAGTATTTTTGTTTTTAAACATCTTGAACAGAATTCTGAGATACCCTGTATTAATGTCAGATATCAATAAAATTATCAGATCATGGTGGGACAATTAACAGCTGAGGGTAAGAAAAACCTTATAGTGAATAATGTGATAACGAAAACTGTTATAAGGAATAGCAATGACGACCCTAGAGCTCGTGAGTGAGGCTGGGAAGCCAAGCTGGGTCAGAATGTGCCCTCCCCTCAACTGCACATTTTGGGGACACAGTTTAATCTTCCACCTACAGCACGTCAGAATTCACAGCTCTTACTCATAATAGCTTCTGGCCTGCAGAGTGACCTCCTCTGTCACGTGAGATTTCTACAGCACATTAAAAACGACCCAACATTTAGCTTCTATACAGAAGTTGTGCATCAGGACGATTATGCATGGCTCCTGTGTAACCCTGAGCAAGAGCACCTTGGCACTTTTCCCTGTATGGAGGGGCACTCTGCAAGCACAGCTCCTGCTTCCTGCTCCAGCCCCAAATGGCATGCAGAGCAAGAGAAGGAAAAACAACAACAACAAAATAATCACTTATTTCAGAAGGGACATGAAAGCTAATTTTTTCCATTCCAACACATAGCCACCTCTGTATTCAACTGGCAGCCTCCTTAGTCTGGAGGCAAAAGAAAATATACTCTCTTTGGGATCTTTTGTGGTCATTTTTGTGGATCTTAGCCAGGACAATGACAAGAAAAGAGAAGAAGCTTAAATCCATGGAGTTGTTTTTCTCTAGGTAAACATGCCCTAAACATGCAAGTGTTTCTTCAAACCTACCTGTCTGTTGAAATATCAACTAATTTCCAGGACTGTACTGTAACTGCTGATTTGCACTCTCTTACATGGAGATATTAAAAAGCTAAACAAATTCAACAGGTTTCAAAACTCCAATTTGAACCAAGTTCGTAGTGAAACTTCTACTTAGGTAGAAAATAACAGTGAAGTATTTAAGTCTCACTGATCTTAAAATATTGAAATAAACTTCAAGCTTTCATTAAGGAAAGAATTTAAGCCAAGCATCACAAGCTGGTATGCCTCTATTCTTTGTTTGGAGGCACTGATACACCTTAAACCTGTCTACCTTTGCCCACATATACCCCAGAACGCACTCTCAGAATGTAATAGCACCTCATTTAAAAAAAACCAAAAAACAAACAAAAAAAAAAAAACCAAAAAAAACCCAAAAACAAACAAAACCAAACCACTCTTAGCTGAGAGACAGCTAAAATCTGTAGTGTGGACCTTTCCATGTTGTCATGATGCAACTTAAGTTAACTCAACAATCAGGACATTGTCTTATATTCCTCTAACCACACCATTTGGTGCAACAGATGTACACTTCTAACACAGAGGAACTCAACACGAGAAAACTCTTCAGCTAAATCTGCTCACTCTTATGAAACACATTCTCTTTTACCCCCACAGCCCAGACCAAGGGGCTGAAAGCAAGAAAAGAATATTTGTAAAGTTATAATTGCCTTAATTCCTCTCTTCTCTCAGATCAGAGCCTGGGCAAGCAAGCACATCCCAGAAGGCCACTGTAGTGGTTTCACAGCAGGTAGAAGAAAGGCTGACGAGGCTTGGAAGAACAGGTGGGCCAGGAGGAGAAGAAAAACGACACAGGAATCCCCAAACGAGCCAGCCCTCCTAGCAGTCACCTCCTGAAGGTAATAACAAATAAAAAGCCCAGCAATGCTAGAGGCAGATGGAACATCCATGAATATGGGCAAAGGTTTATGCACGTCTTATCACACAACTATCAAAATAATGGGCAGGCACTGGGCTGAGACTCTTTACAGTCATTACTGAACAGCTGCTCTGATAAGGCATAAGTTGCTTTCAGCTCATAAGTCTAGTCCTGTAATTAAACTTAGTATGTTTAAAGAAGAAATGCCGATACAGAAGAAAAAAAACTTGGTAAAAAGTTTATATATGAACTGCAAACAACAGAAATACTTCTAATGCCTTTAATTCTAAGCATTTGTAAAAAAGTGGCATATTACATTGGTATTTGTATTTCAAACACCAAGTTTTTGGAAATATAACAGAGAGGCCTAAAGCGAGAGTGTGGAGCTTTTTTGTTTGGTTGGTTTTTGTTTGTTTTTAAGTACAGAAAAGTGTTAAATCAAGAAAACAAAGTTCATGCGGTAGGGAAGATAACTGGGGAAAAAAATCCAACTGGAATGCAGCACTCTCGTCAGTTCACTGATATCCAGGGTTCTTCTAGCAACTAACAATATGTATGTTTTAAGAAGAATGTCTGGATTCAACCAGATTAATATAGACCTCTGAAGGCATTTTTCCCTGTAAATTATTCATTTTTTTCCTTTCTTGGTGGCTGCATTTTTGATACAGGAAGAAAAAAATCCCTTTCATTTCACATATTCATCAAATCTACCTTTTACATTTATTGAAACTGTAATACAGTAAGCCATTGAAAGTTGTGGAGTTTTAATAACCCAAAACAAGCTCCAAATTCATTCAGCCAGAATACCTCTGAGGCCACCATGAGCCTGGCCCTAGTAAAATTATAGTAGTGTCTTTGTAACCAGTTTATGGAGTGTCCCATTTGACTCACATGAAAAAAAAAACAGACCAAAAATAAGTCAGATACAGCAGAGTCATGGACTTAGTACATTCATTTTTCCTCTCACTCCTGTTTTGCTAGTATGCACCAAGAATAGTTCTTGCTATACCACAGTGGATTAAGGGGTCAATACCAGGATAATCTTCATTCTTAACAACAGCAGCAAAACATCTTGATTTCCTACAAGATCAGGAAGCAAACTAACTTAACTGAATCCTTCTGGATACATGTGTGCTCAGTCCACCTGAAGCTTAAACTGTGATCTCTGGTTCAGCTACTTTTCTGTGTACAAGTGGGGGAGAGGAAACTTTCCATTCCATAGAGTATGAAGAAAAATCCATACTCCGAATAATTTAACTGAAGTGTGGGACAGAAGGACAATATTTTTTTTTCCCCCTCCATCTGATGACTTTGAGACTATAGCAGCTTCCAGAATTCTGGCATTTGCACTGCTGGAGTACCTTGTTCACAGAATTACAGAAAAATTAAGATTCTTGCTTACCAAGATACACATTGGATAGACTGAATAACATTTTAATGCTTTTAATAAGTTAATAAAGAACCTAAGCACTTTAATACTTCAAGCTCAGCTAGTTTGGCAGCTCCTTGCTGCAGCATGAGCAATAGTTTAACGCTCAGCTGGAGGAAACTGGGAGGAAGTTAGTTGTAGGAGAAACATGTGAATGGAAAACTGACATGAGTCAGTTGTTAGAGTTAGGGAAAGCAACTAGAAATGTACAGCGATGAACTGCAAAACACAAGAACTGCTCTCCCAGCATTGTTTATACCTTAACAGTGGTGTTATTAAAGCAATTAAAGAGGCCTGTTGTGAACTGCTTAAACCAATATAAGAGAAGCAAAGCCACCTAAAAGAAATAGTAAGGGAAGATGATTACAGAAGCCACCAAGACAACTGTGCCTAAAGTTCCAGTGTGATGCTGAATCATACCCTGTGGTCATCATCATAAAGCAAGTATCTGTTATCTTGCTCTTTGAAAAGCAGAAGTTACTTTTCTTTCCGTAAACATAACTTAATCTGTACCAAGTTACTAACTGTTATGAAAAGCAGCTGTCATAAAAAGCCAGCTTTCTTGCTTGATGTATTTCTTCTAGTGTCTTTGTTGCAAGGCAGCAATTTTTCTTCTTCTGACCTGCTTATCATGTCAGGTGTTACAGTAGGAACACACAGATACATGATTAAACAACCCTGTTCAGTCTTATTCTCAGTTCTAACTTCATAATTTTCATTTAATTCATGAAGCCCTTGAGAAATACATACATTAATTGCTAGCTAGCACGAGTTTTTTCTAAGAATATGACAGGCTCTTACATTCTAAACCAGAAACCTCTTGGCTGTTTATAGATCAGTTTATAAGCACAGCTATAGGAATAGGAAGAATGGACAACCAAGTACAGTTTACCTTCAGTCTTTATTTAGCTTGAGCCATAGTTATCACTTCACCTATCTGCAATCTTCCTTTGGGAGAAGGGCGATTTGCCTGCAGAACTTCTATTGTACTGACAAAGCTTTCCAGCTGCAATTAAGCTCAAGCTCAAACCTCAGTGTTAGTTATCACACATCACCCTTCACCCCCTTATTTAAAAAAAAATACTTTAATTTCTTTGAGAAGGCTGAGCAATGCACAGTTCCCTGCCTGTCCTTTGCAGTCACCTAGTTCATGGCACTGCTGCTGCCTCCCATCAAGAGATTAATCAGATAGAGTCAAGTCTTGCATTTCACAAAGCTTTATCCAGATACACGCACATAGGATTTTTTCTGCTCACTAAGGAAACAACTTCAGACAGCCTTCATACAGCAGGACTTCCCCAACTGAGTTGGGAAACATTCAGTAAAATCAGCTGATCAATGAATGTTGCTTCATTTCATTGTTACTCCCATTATCTACTCCTTGTTTTGATAACTACCCAAATAATTGGCACATAAGCATTCTAATTTCATAAATAACCAGTGTACATCAATATACACAGGGTTAATTTCACAATACTGACAAGTTTTCTTTCCACTTTAAACCACGAAAGTAGACAAAAGATATCAAAGGCTTTAGCACATTTTATCAGAAATATACACATATACGCTACATTTGCATATGCATCTAGATAAATACTAAAATAGCCTCAACAATTGTATATATGGTATTCACTAAATGGCACAGTGATTTATCTTCTCTTGCTTTCTGTGATAATTTTCCATGCCTTCCTGCTCCTTGGTACTTTGAGAATTGTCTTGATGAAGGAAAAGAAAGGATTGTGTTTAAGGGGAGGTAGCTGGAGGATGGGGTGAAACCGAGAGCTGCATCTGGAGGTGAAGGGGAAAACAGAGCCAGGACAGGCAGTTTAAGGCCACCAAGAACTGTGAAACTCATCCTGGTGCCTCTCAGGTGGGATACCAGCAACAGTTCAGGATAGGATTGGAAGGATCTTGAGGGGAAGCTGTATGAGGACCAGCTGAGGTCTCTTGGTCTGTTCAGCCTGGAATAGACTGAGGGGAGATCTCACTGCAGTCTACAATTTCCTCCTGAGGGGGAGAGAGGGGCAGACACTGATCTCCTCTTCTCTCTGGTGTCTAGTGACAGGACCTAAGGGAGTGGCCTGAAGTTGTACCAGAGAAATTAGGTTGGATACTAGAAAAAGGTTCTTCATCCAGATGGTGGCTGGGCACTGGAATGGGGTCCCCAGGGACATAATCACAGCACCAAGCCTGACAGAATTCAAAAGGAATTTGGACAACGCTCTCAGGCACATAGTGTGACTCTTGGGGCTAAGAGTTTGACTTCATGGTCCTTGTGGGTCCCTTCCAACTTAGCATATTCTGTGACTGAATGGCAGAAAACAGCAGCTCTGGGGTGGCCTTGAGCAGAGCTACGCCTTGACAAGATGCACTAAGCAGTGCATAAGAAAGTGGGGCACGCTCCAGGCCTTCTCAGCAACTTGTTTGCCTGCCCAAAGACTCCCTTACAGAGAGCTTCCCAGGTTCATCAGAAATGCATCAGGGAAAGCCATGTAGATAAAACACCTCAACTTAAATCAGGGTCTGGCATCCCAGCACTCTCCTGGACCACTCACCCTACAAGAAGTTCAGTACAATCACAGCTCTCAGTTCATGGTGTTACAGAAGACTACTTGACTGAAAGGTCTTTACACATTTCCCACAGATAAACTCCCCTCATAGCACAGACAGCGCTTTCTCTGCCTTCTGCAGCTATCTTCCAGCCAAGAGAGTTCAAAGGAGGCAAGATAATACCCGGGCAGAGTATTTGAAGTGCTGTAAACACAGTTTGGTAACAAATCAGCCAAGTTGCTGTGTGGGTTGTAGACACAGGACACAGCCTCACAGGATCCCGACCACATTTAAGAGAGGGGTCAGGAGACAGGAAATTACAATACTATTTTTTAATCCTATATCCAGCCAAGGTTTGACTCCAATAATTTAAAAGGCTGGATCAAGATTGAATAACCTTCATTCAAGGTTAGGCAGATCAGGGCCCAGACCAATCTCAGCTTGTTGAAGATGTCCCCATTCATTGCAGGGGGAGCTGATCTAGATAACCTTTAGAGGTGCCTTCCAACCAAAACCATTCTATAATCTAGGTATGAGATAAACATCAGAACTCAAACTGCAAATATGTGAACCTAGGTTAAAATGCCCAAACATACTTTTTGCTTAAAGCATTATCCCTGTAAAGGAAAACCTAGTGATAAGTAATGATTTTTTTTCCTATTCATTATTACCTTTCATAATTTTCCCTTATCTGTTCAAACTGTGAGTTTAAAATACTGCAGTAACTGAGCTCCACAGGAAAACTGAAACAATTTTTTATTACATTAGATGAGTGGCTTGATAAACTATAACAGGAAATAGACAGCACAAGCAATTTTTCAGTGCCAGATACCATCCTTCTGGTAAGATAAGAGACTAGGGAAAGTAAATCTTGGAAATGCATCTTATTTGACACACTATAATAATTTTATATTAAAAGCACCGACCATAAGCTCATTATTTTATGTAATTACCACCATTATTCTTAGACAATGAGTCTGCAATGATTGGAAATAAATATTAAGACTCAAAAGCAAGCCTATTTAAGATGAATTTTATTTCAACTGTTAAGTAAAGGAATCTACTTTAGCCAAAATATTTTTATTTTTTCAAAGTGACCTTAAATTAAATAAAGAGTTCCTGTAGAGACTCAAAGCCTCACCCATTTACAATGGGCCTCTAGTAATGAAAAATTTCAATCTGAAGTAGTTATTTTAGCTTGAAATATAGTTCTTATAAAACTTGACCACAGTTTCTCCTGTAACACTGTATTTTCTATCCCTTTAGAGGTACTTCACTAGACTTGCATTGCTTCCTCCTGAACTATGTCACACATTTTCATCTCCCACAAGCATGGCCTGGTTTATCCAATAACCTATGACTATGAACATTTAGATGCTAATTCTTTTTTCTTAACTTGTCAGTACATCCAGAAAAATCCATCTCTCTTGCACAACTGACATGAGAAGACCAAGAACTGTTTTAGTCATGTGATTTGACCAACATTTCTCATAGAATGGCTAAAAAAAGATCTAGTTCACATCTAATCTTTCTCCTGCAAAGGCACAGTGCTGCATTGCTGCTTGACCTCCGTCTTGTCAGTGACTCAGAAACTGGTGACATTACACTTGAAAAAGTAAAAGGCTCCCAGTGTACATTCAGTATCAGGTAAAGACTCTAAAGCCATGTTACATTTAAATTGCTTAGTGACAGCACTCTCACCAAAATGGATAGGCCCCAGGCCATACATATAACACTGCAATACAGCCACACTGCATTTCATCTGTGTCACTGCCATGCCCACAGTGTGGCCTCAGTAATTACTCAAGGTCATCTGGGTGACTGCAGCACAACAAAGGTCAGAACAAGCTGAATTCATGAATACACCCACCCAGTTCCACAGCATGTCAATGAGAGGTTGACTCCAGAAAATTCAAGCCAAATTACAGCCTTACTGCAAGAGGCTGTGATTTTAAACATTGCTAGCATTTTCTAGCAATGTTTAGTTCCAAACTTTCCATTTCCCATGTGTTAACTCTGGAAGGGAATAGATGATTTGGGTCTTCTATGCAAAGCGACATTGAGACATTACTTTGGATATTGAACACCAGATCTTCCAGATAATTAAATGACATTGGCATTAAGGTAATATTCAAAAACACTATTTGGTGCTCCATCTGAGGGCTGTGAAGCATACTAAAAAACAAAGACACATTGGTATCAAGTAACTTGATTATCTATATTGATCATCTTCAACTGTCATGCTAGGAGACACTTTCAGAGAAAAAAAGCCAAGTGCACGCCATGAATTCAGAACAGCCCATTTTTCCATAGGTCAAGGGAACTTTGAGACCTTGAGGCAGCTGACCACTTCCTTGTGAAACACTACAGTTAAAAATCAGCAGCAGATAAACTATTTCCTCTCAAATGCTTTCCATTTTATATATGTGAGCATATCAGGCATGGCAATTTCAAATTGGTAACTAGCATCTAATTAGTGTGGACTACATCCCAGCTGCTCCTCTTATTATCAGAAAGTCTTAGCATGTATTCTGAGGTGACAGAACTACACTTTAAGCCATTTGAAACAAGCAGAATTATATTCTCTTACATTAATATCTTACGATATTCTTCTGTGCTGTCTCTACTTTTCTCAGCAGAAAGCCTTGAAGTAGGGGATTGCTTCTCAAGTGATCACTTGAAATACTCAAGTAGTTTTATAATCACTTTTGCTGCTATTTCCTTAGGGTCAACTGTCACTATCAAAGTTTCATGACTATGAAGAAACAGCCTTAAGAGAATGGTTGAATCTGTGTTCTGTTCTGAACACTAGCACTGATCCCATTCATCTGGTAGAGAGTGCCAAGCCAGACTGGACTTACAGCACACTGCTTAAGCTGTTCAAACCCTAGCAGTGAAAAACCCCAATGCCTTGAATGGGAAAGAGCTGTTTCTTGAGGGATAATCTGTGCACACTTCAGAAAACATTTAGGGCAGTTTGCAACTTTTCAAGTGGTGTCACATCAAAACTAATTTTCTAAAGCAGATTCTTTCTGCTGGTTCACATGAGTGACAAAACCAGTTTTGCATTTTTCAGGATGACTCAAACGTTGGAAAGGATGCAGCTCTTACTTTTCAGTGTTTTGCTCTAGAAAATACTTACATTTCCGAGGTCAACAATGAAACAATCTCCTTTGTTGAAGCTGGTCCAAGCGAGGGGGACTTCTGTGGCTCTAACAACTCTCCTGCCCTTGATATGCAGCAGCCTCTCAGCACTCAGATCATTAGTAACAACATGATTAAATCCAGAGGCAACACCACCTGCCTGAATAAAGCAAAACAAAGCAGCCAGCTTTATTTCAGCAAAGTTACTT
>VWZN01022036.1:106384-120705 GCA_013396955.1 Regulus satrapa | reverse complement strand
TATATATATATATATATATATATATATATATAAACATTGGTCATTCACTGTCTTTTCACTCTAATACACCCCAAGGGATCTATTATCAAGTACCTGACTTACCTTCCCCTTCTGGGACAGGTTGTAACAAATACTGTGTATACATGTGCTTCCAAACAGATCTACAGCATTCACTACTTCCAAAGTAAAACTGCTGAACAGATACCAAGCAGCCTTTAGCTTTTATTCCAGATGAGTGGTTTAGGTAATTTCCCTGGGTCTTCAGTTTATTCTGCTAACTTAAATCCCATCCCACCCCCTCTGTGCAATGCTCTGAGGTCTCTGACATTTTCCTGTCCCATGTTTCCAAACCTTCTTGCTAGAAGCCAAGCATAAATATAATATATCCCAACTATTCCCCCTTCCTATATGATTTCTAATAGTACATTTCTCAAATTTCTATTTCTAAAAATAAAATCCCAAACACTAAGACAAAATAGTGGGTGATGCCCATCTTACAAGACCTAAAATGTTATGAAAGTGTGATATACTCTGTGATGCTAGGAAAAAAGAAACCAAAAAACCCAAAATAAACAAACAACACCCCCTCCAAACCCCATCACAATAAAGTCAATAAATAAATAAATTAATAAAATTGGGGCTCTTTTCTGTTCAATGACATCATAACAGAAAACTATCTGCATGGACAGTGTGCTTGAAATTGCAGATATGGAAGTCACTTAAGGCTTTGTCCTTCCTGGATTCTAGAGAAGTATTTTCCTTGCTCGGTCCAAGGTAGCCACATGACGTACCTACACAGCTCCTCATGGTTCATGTTTTGCAGAGGCCATGCCAGCCTGCTTTAAAAGACATAATCAGAGGGACGTAATCAGAAGGTTGGGTGCGTATTGTAACATTTGTTCCAGTACAGGCCATTATATCCCCTTTCCTTCCTTGCTCTTTCCAAGGTCAGAAAATTTCCTCTATTGGGAACAGAAAAATGCCCTTGTTTTCCTTTGACTTTCTTTCTTTTTTTTTGTTATTTTCACTGGTAACATTTTGTTATTTACTTTCAAAAGCACATAACTATCAACAAGAACAGTTATACTTCCAGGGAAAACACGCAAGAACACAGCTTTTTATGGCTCTATGTTTTGACATTCCACTGGCTGTCGGGCAATGATTGCTGTTTTCTAGTACATCTCTTCAGATGAACATTCAAGAAATAACCATCACTGCTTGACTACCATTTTCTTCAAATAAGCAAGTAAGAAGCAAGTGAAAAGAACCTGTTTCTCTTTACAAAGTAAAAAATGATGGGAAAAGAGTCAGTTGAAGAATACATTATTACAGATAAGTTTATTTTCGAAAGCATAATTTTGGTACAACTTGAATGGCAGACACTTCCTTGATTTACTTTTTCCAGCTAAGAAAAAGCCTCTTTGGAGGAAAAGTAGCACTTAAATGTTATAAAGCATGATGTTTAAAACAGTTATAAAATAGAGTTTCTGTGTTTCACACACTGTCTGTTGGTTTGTAACTTGAAGAAATCCCAGGGTACTAAAACTAAACTGACCCTTTATGAAAAGAACCATATACAAGCAGCCTGCAGCCACAGCTGCCTTTCCAGCTATTCACATCCCTCTGCCTCTTCCAAAGCCCTCTCCAACAACTCTACAACTCACTCTTCTTTTCCCAGTCTCATCCCTGCTTGTTGTCCTTCTCCGTGGTGATTCAGCCAGAGCAGTCTCAGCACGTCCCTGAGCTATTGTAGTGGTTTGTGTCAAAGAAAAAGAGGGTATTATTCTCATCTAAGTGAAAGCAGGAATCCCACAGTATTTTTTCATTTGGCTTCACTCCTTTATTTAGCATTGCACAGGTCTCTATGTGTCTTTTGGGATGCGCTAAGCTCCTTATTAAAGACCGTCCCTTATTTAAAACAAATTCATATTTTTCTTCCTTATATGAACTAAATAGTGTAGTGTTAGCTAACTGCGGTTGTGTTATTAAGGTAACAAAATTACACCATTGCTATCAGCACAACATGATAAGGTATAATACAATGCTCAAAGCAATATTCAATGGAGCAGAAAAATACCTAGCAGAAAATTATGTTTTCTGTGTTTTTTCCAGTATATTAATTTTAATTGTGGTAAATAAAAGGTTGTGGGGTTTTTTGTTTGTTTGTTTGTTTTGTTTTGTTTGTTTGGGTTTTTTTTAAATTACAAACAAACCTGCTATCTTTACCATGCTTTGTAAATCAGGTTGCAGAAAGATTTTAATAAACAATTCTTTAAATATTAGAATTTTAGTACATTGTTAAGTTCATTATTTCATGTCTTTTTATGATTTTGTTCCACAAGAAAGACATAAAACTTGGTATTTTAATGGCTCAGTGAGACAAAGATATTAACACTTTCAACAGTACTTAAAATTTGATGGCTACCTGAATACTCTGGGTGTGTGTGCTAACATTTTCAAATGTATGGGTTTATCATGGAGGAATGATATAGAAAAGTGTCTTTTAGTTGAATTTGGGCATAAATTCATGGTAAAGAATGTAATCAAAGTTGTAAAAGTATTGGCAGATCTTAGATTAGAATTAGCAGTCACAGGATCACAGAATCAACTAGGCTAGAAAAGATCATCATCCACCCCATAACCTAATACCACCTTGTAAACTAGACCACAGCCCTAAGTCTTTCTCATCCAGTCTTTTCTATAAGTTCTGTGTGTAATTCAAACAGTGATTTTTAATCTGCATGGTAACCATTCATGAGTTCAAGAAATCACAGTGGACACGGCTAAATCTAACCCAAAGTACAAGAGTTTTAGAAATAACATTGAATTTGAAGTATATAGGGAATAGCAGAGGATGTCCTGAGCAGAGACCTTGAAATCCATTTTACTATAAAGTTTGTTTTATAATATTGGGTAAGTTCTATACATATGCAAAATACTAGTATTAATAACTTATGAAATTTTTCTTTATAGACTCAGTATGTGTGGATGACAGATCTGAACATACTTTTGTGTAACACTTGGTCCTTCTGGTCATTTATGAAATCACAGTATTTACAGTTAACCTGTAAACCTGCTTCTTCCTTTTAGGATTTCAGAAAGTATTCACATTCTCTCTGCATCTGTATAAACTGTAGAGGTTCTCATAAAGCAGTTTCTAAAGGAAAAATCTCATAGTGCTGCCTAAAACAAAATTCACATCCATTAAGTCTGTTTCAAAGTACACTGAAGTTAATGGGAAAATGCAAACTGACTGGAGCAGATTTTAGACCACTGACATTTTTGGTAATGGATACTGTGCATTACTCGTATACTGGGCTAAGATGTGTTCACACTGAAGTTGACTGTGTGCCCAAAGGCTGACATAGCTGTCAGCAGCATTTACAGTGCATTTTCACCCCCACAATGAGCGTGCAAAAGTAAGAGAAGAGATGTATCTCTTCTTCTCTGTATCTCTAACTGCTGAGGCATGAGAACATCACTTTAGCCAGCCCTTGATACAAAAACCACACTGTGCTTCCTCTGAAATTTAAGAGCTTTGCAAAGTGTGTCAGAGGAGATGGAGATCAGCCTGTCTAGCAAACATCTCTGCTGGGCAGTCTCAGGCCCGATGGACTCTGAATTTGTGTGTAACAGGGGCACAAGTTGATGCTAATCTGAGGCCTACATGAAGAGTTGTCAGAGCACTCTTCTTGTGTGCTGTACATCTTCCACGTGTCCCTAAAAAACAGCGCAATGGGCAGTGATGCAGAGACACAGCAGAATGCAGTGACACTGCACTCCTGCTGGGCTCTACTGGAAGTGGCTGCCAGGCATCAAGCCAACATTGCAGGGAAAGCAGAACTGCTCTCTGGAGAGCTTCCCAATCTCCTTGTCGTAAAGCGGCATCAGCAGCATTTTCAGACCAAGCCACTGCACTGTACTGGTAAACCTGGGTGGGTAATGGGGGCTTTTGTCTGCACAGCTGGATAACAGCACTGCAGCTGCCTCTCACAACGGCTACAGCTGAGTGTCACACCCCAGTAGGAATTTGGAAGCAAGATATCTGTCCTTCCCGTAACAGGACTGCTCTTAAAGCTGCTTTCTTGCAAGGATGTGCTGTTGGAAGAAAATGAAACTTTATACTTCTTCACAGTGTTCTCTATAGGAATAGTTGGGGTTTTCTTATATATATCACATATGGTAAAGGTATTTAGCACAAGTAGGAGAAGAAAACAAGCCAGCATTTTCAAAAAACCCTGTTTATATTCTTAGGATATTTCTTATTGTATATTTGCGAGTGCATGCATAGATTTACTGTAGGTACCTTTGTTTCCTTAATAACCTTTGTACCCCAGGGTATGCAGCAATTGCACTCTCCTCACTGCAGAGCAGATCTGTGGTTTTTCCTGACTCTTCTAAGTGAAAGAGTAAAGTTGCCTAAGCCAGGAAATGAGTGTCTGTAACATGTCCATGCATCTCACTCTCCACTCAGTCTAGCTCAAGGGGCTACCTCCATCTTGTTGGTCATAAGACACCCACATTCTTAAAGATGAGGTGTCATGCACAGAGGTTAGAGATAAATTCATTCCTTTTTTCCTCAGGAGCACTAGAAATGCTTTCACATGTGTTATGAAGATCAAATTTACTTGCAAGAGTTTGTCTGAAATTGACTCTTCCCGCAGGCTTTTGGGGATTTTGTGCCTCCTTTTCTCCACCTGTCAAAAGACCAAGTCAATATACTTCCTTTGAAGGACTTCCGTGAGTGTCCTATGGGACACGATGGGGAGACTCACCTAAAACTTTACCATAATCCATGATTAGTATAGATACAATGCTGCTATCTTATGATTATGTCTACCAAGCTCTAACAAGAGCTCCAGATCCTAACAACCTCTGAATTTTAATTTGTCCTGAGCCTTTCATTTGCCATGCACACAGAAATCACCTTTTACTGGGCTAGGTTTGTGTGGCATTCAGGAAATGAGTAATTTACAGGCAGAGTGGGGACATTATCCTTTCCAAACTGAAATTTGGAGAACTGCAAATTTCAAACAATGTCTGGAGATTCATTGCAATTAACAGGAAGCTCTCTTGAATAAAAATATGCACTTTTTTATTGTCAACACCTTGTACAATTTTTATTTTCAAGTGCTGCATCTGGGAAATCTTGGACAAATAGCAACCTCCACAACAGCGCACACAGAGCGAGAAGATCCTCACGTAAAGGATTCTTACTAGTGTCCCTAGCTTTCCACAGTGGTATATGCCTTTTTTTTAAAAGGCAAAATGATCCAATATGCAATTTTCTATGCTAGATCACTTTCTGGGTTGCATTTGCCATGCAGTTTACACACAGTTTAAGTCTAGAGATTTGTGTCCAAGTATGGCTCTGGGTACACCTCCAAAGCCCTCAGCAATGCAGACTATGACTAAAAAGTGCTTCCCCCTGTTGCACTGAACACCCACACACACTGCTTGGAAAAGGAACTGAAACTACCTGCATGGAGCTTTCAGCAGGCCATCAGTCTCTCATCAGTCCTAGTGATCAGAGTCAAGAGCAAAGCAGATGTGTCTGTTGAAGGAAGAGGGAATGTATGAGGTTTTATTTTGGCACAGTCTGCTGATCCCCAGCTCCTGGGTGCAGAGGACAGGAAGTTTCCAAAGTAAGCTCATGCTGGCACTCAGCATCTGTAGTTACCAGGACCTTGATGGGCTGTGCCCTTTTTTTTTTATCTCCAGATAACTGAGGGGCTGGTTAGAAAAAAGAATTAGTGATTTGGACATGCTGGTAAATAATTTTTTGCAATAGTGAGAGGAATAAGAGGGGAATAAGAGGGGAATTTGTTAAGTAGAAAGATATGATAATATTGATTTCCATGCTATTTCAGAAATATGTGCCAAAAGGAAGGAGTCAAATAGTCACTATTATACCAGACAAAGTGCATTTAGTGTGTTTCTGCTTCATGCTGGTATTTACAGTTATATATATAGATATGTTATTTTTCCCTCAATGCTCTCTTTGTTAATCTTCAGTAATGTAAATGGGAGCTGTTTTATAAGCAAAGGCATTCTGGTTTGGAGACCTCTAAATTTAAGAATTTAATGTGTATATATAAACCATAAAAACATCCATCCAGCATCTTGTTATTCTGAAGTAGTCTGTGTCTTTGAACAGTCTAATATGGACATCTTGATTGCTAAAAATGAGTTACCACATGCAATACTGTGTAATTTTCTGCTAAAGGCTGAAATAAGAAAACATTCTTCAACAGACTATCTTTCCAACTCCATCAAAGCTCTCAACAAGAGCTAGAGAAAAAAAATCACACTCTTGAAAAGCTAAAGGAAATGAGTGGTCCATGTCCCCGTATCTCCAGTAGAGTCATATGTCCCTTAGGATATGCCAGATATCTTCTCAAGACTGGGTGATTAAAAAATACTTGGAAATTAATATAACTATTATTGCTGTTATTATTGTTGTTATTTCAAAATATTTTGATGCAGAGAAAAGCAAGAAGTTATCTTTAAATTTGACTAACTGGTCATGAAGCAGATTTAGGTGGCCAGGGACTCTGGTAGTAGCAGCTGTGGATCCCACTTGCTTTCATGAGGCTTGTATGTAAGAAATCTCCTCTTGGAGTCCTTTTGCTTTCCTTTCAGTAGTTCAATGTCAGGATCTGAAAACATTAAGCAAGCAGTATTTATAAGGTATAGGAAAAAACTGTCTGGATTCTAGGATTTGAAAAGCTACGTTTATTGTTGTCAGCTAGAATCCAGAAAAAGGAGCACTCAGACATATATAGTAAACATTATAAGCAAAAAATATTCTGTCCATGGCCTTGCTGCGAACAAAGCCTTGTCTTTGTCTACAAAGAAAGTAGTGTTTTATGCTACATGGTATGTATGTGTGTGTACTTTAATTAATGTGTAGTTAATCATTTTCAAAGAAGCTGTCTTTATAGGAGGTGAAGCTATAGAAACACTAGAGGACAGGCACCCCATTCTGGACCACCCACCACAGCAGGAATGCAGATATGGACTATTGTATCTACAATAAGTACAGAGCAGACATTGGACTTGAATCAGTTGCCTAGGAATAACCCTTGTTGCAAGGCTAAAATTGCAGCCTTATCAGAAAAATCAACATTAGAAGCAGTTTTCAGCTATAATCCTGCTTGTATCAGGCATCCTTGAATCTAAGTGTCTTTGCACTTAGTGAACTAGTGTATTTTCTGTGATCTGAGTCTGTTATTTAGAGCTTGGAGGTGGAATATCTCTGATATGGAAACATAGGAGAAAAACTTCTCTCTGGTTTTCAAGTTTCACCTAAGGTCACTTAAGACAGGCTTGAGGGTTCTGAGTTCTTATTTCTGCTCCTTACTGTTAAGTAACATTCCTAAATTCTCTAACATAATAAATGTGCATGTTGTGAAGGACCCACCTATGTTCAAATGCTGTGGTTTTAACTTCAGATTGAAAGGATCTCTGGCATAATCTGTCACAGAATTTGGTAAATTAGCTTCATACTGCAAACATCAGAAAAGACACCATGCCTAGAACCAAGACCATTGAAGTTAGCTGTAGAGTAGAATCAGAAAACAAATCAGAGAAAAAAGTGTAACAAACACTCTAGAATGGAGATATAAAATGAAATAAAATAAAATAAAATAGAGTAAAATAAAATAAAATAAAATAAAATAAAATAAAATAAAATAAAATAAAATAAAATAAAATAAAATAAAATTTGGAAATTGAGCAAATACAGTGAAATGGATTGGAATGACATAAAGTTCAGGGAGATGGACCATGCCTTGCCGAATAGAATCCTCATTGAAATCACAAGATTGAAATTTTTCATTTCATCAAAGGAAATGAGATCTTGGGATCAGAGAACAAAGTGTAACAAACATTCTGGAAATAAGATATAATAAAATCTAATGCAATTTTTAAAAAAAATCAAATTAGGAAATGGAATGCATATGAGGAAATGGACTGGGATGACATCAGGTCCAGTTCCAAGGCCTGAAACTGGTCAAAATTACTTTGATTGAAATCTCAAAATCAGGAAACCAAATGAAATGAAAGAACAGATGAAGAAACTGAAGAAATGATGCAATATTAAAAAAAAAAAGAATTGTAGTGAAATCAATGAAATACAACAGGATGACAAGAGGTGGAAAGCAGTGTATTGATAAAGAAAGACACATGTTTGTACTCAAAGGGTACAGAACAGGGTGTAGAGAAGGAAAATGGGAGATGAAGACTGAAGTAGAAGACAATGACAACATTAGCGTGGCACCTTGGGGCACTGGGTAGGTTCAGCAGATGGATTGTGCATGCTGCGGGCAGCGATGAAGCCTTGTGATGACCAGCTGGGCGCCATTCCCAAATGGGCAGTGATGAAGCCTTGAGACCAGCTGGTCGCCATTCCTGAGCAGTGGCGAGCAACCTGCCCCTGGTGTTTGCCAAAACGCGCTGGCTGCTGAGGGCTGGCTCCGGGCAGCGCCGGGAACACCACAGTGGCGGCCTGCACTGGGCCTACACCTGGGTGCAGGCCACGACTGCCTCAGCAGGGACACAGTGAAGTGCAGGGCTGTTGTGGCCATGAGCTATCTCAGGGAAGCGGGGAAGCAGGAGAGGAATGGTGCAGACAGGACAGATAGCCAGGGAAGGAGGAGCACCGCAGGGAGAAAAAGGCGAGAAGGGGCCAGGTCTGGTGCTCCAGGCAAGTGCCCGCTTCGTCCAAGGAAACCAGAAAATGGCAGCCCCAGGAGTGTGGTGCTGGTAACTGTTTTTATGTACTGAGGCTCCTCCAAAAAGCCCAATTTACCTGGTGTTTTTTCCTGGGAAGCCAGTGATATATCCCACCTGCAAGAGAGAGACCCTTGAAGCCAAAGCATGGAAGTTTCTCTCCCCTCATTGTCAAACAAAGTCGCTCAAGGACTGAGCTTCCTATCATGTCAGTACATGAGAACAGAAACTAAAGAAATTTTTCATGTCATGTATAACATATGTTGAGGCACAAATAAAAATCAGGTTAGTCCCTCCATACATGGGTGGTGCCAAGGAGCAAGGTGTGGAGGGAGCGATGTTGGAGCAGTGCCATGCTCCCCTTGGCATGCCTTTTGTGTAGTCATTTTCCCTGAAACCCATGGGTTTGTAGTTTTCTCAACCCTAACCCGAAGGATAACCCTAACCCTAGGTGCAGCTCTGCCATAACTGTGGCTTCAGAGTTCCTTCTTGGTTTCATTTCCCCTTTTCCCTTTCCTTGTGGCTTCTGAGGAAGGTTGGATGACTTATTGAGTTGGTATCTAAAATCAGGAGGTTTCTTCAGCCATAAATCTGTGTTGGCTTTGGATTGTTGCACTGCAGTTTGTTGTTGTGAGAGAGGCCAATCAAGGCTTGCAGAAATTTTTCCATGAGTTTCAAATAAAAATTTTCTCTCTTCTTGGTGAAGGATAAGCATAATAGCCTGATGATTAATTTTTTTCTTCTCAAATCTTGCAATGCCTGGGAAAAAGAAAAAGAAAAACTTAACACACACACACATGTATACAACAGTACATTTATTAATGATCTCTAACTTTCACTCTGACTATACTTGTTTGCACAATGCAGCAATTCACTGAAGATAAATAGGTAGTTGTACTTTAATATTATTTTGTGCCTGTGCTTAGATGAAGAAGTACTGCTTTTTGGTTCTGTCTTTAACTTCTGCAAAGTAACCTGATGAAGAAAACTCCTGAGTCTTGAGAAAGTCCATCTGAAGACAAAAGCATGGATGTTAGGAATTTACACATTCATAGCAGCCTGTAGGAACAGGAGCTCTGAATTTTATTTCACCTGAAATACTCATCGTTATGCAACAACACAAATACACCCTTTTTTCTTATTTTAATTCTTGTCTCATTAAGCAGCACCTCCCTGACAGGAGATTAAACCTGTGCACATGCAGGGTAGCTCAACAGGGGTTTGGGGTTATATGAGGCACAACTGGGGGCCCACTAGGGGCACACTAGTCTCACTTTGTACAAATAGAAGTGACAAAAAGGACCTCAAAGAGGGAAATGTTGAAGCTCTGCTCTCCATTCATCCTGATGCATTTTTATCTTTCCCTGCATTCCTGGGCACATCCAGGACACAATGTTAATTAGAGTTACCCCATTGCTATCCTAATATGTGCCCAGGTGTTATGTCCTGCCCTGGGCTATCTCATCAGTCATTGCCATGAGCTTCATCTTTTTGCCCAGAGGTAGAGGAAGGCCCTTTCCTACACCCAAGGGTGCCTCTGGGCAGGAGGAAAGACCATTGGAGCAACATTAACACCCTAAATAGGCAATAAAGTATTTAGCTCTGTGCACAAACTGGACACAGATACTATCTTATCCATGTTTTCTGTTTTATCTCTGTGATCTAAAAGTTGCTCCCAGACTGTCACCTTTCTTACACAAGAGCTCCTTTCATGCCCTGAAAATCTGGAAGAAAGACATGGATCATTAAGGGTATTGCAGCAGGCCCAAAAAAAATGCAATTTTCTCCTAGTCTAATACTGAATGCTCAGAAAACCTGAAGGAATGCTCTAACATTACAACTTTCTCTTTTTTGTACTTATTAATTCTGAGAACAGAATAGGGTTTTTTTTTCTAAAAGAAGGTCATGGTCCATTGAAGGGTAAGGGAATTATGGAAGTATGCCCTTACAAACAAAGCTGTGTTTTTGAACAAGGATTTGGGTGGGCAGCTTACTGGAGATAAATAAAGTACCCACAATTTACTTCTGGAAGGTGACATTTCTGTGCTCTTTTTTTTCAGGTGATTTTGGTTCCCAGGCCATGCTCACCTGTGCTGTGCTACCAAGGCAGGTTCCTTCCAGCCCAGGACCACACTGCCAGCTGCAGCAGATCCCTGCTGCAGAACAGCTTTTAAGGAAGGGACCAAAACTCAGTCTCTACTTCACAGATTATACTCAGGCTATCCAAACACTGAAGCACAATCTGGCCTTGTTTCTACTTAGGAGGAGGTGAGTAGGCTTGAGTGGGTGCTTTGCTTCTGTGTTCTAAGGCGGCCCAGGATTCCCATCAAGTGTGTGTGGGCAGTCTACAGGCAAATCAGTTGTCCCACCATAGCCAGCTGTTTTGTTTACTCATTATTTAGTAAATGTTGGAAAAAAAAAAAGACAGTTGATACTTTATACATGTAAGGCGGCCTTTTCTTGTTTTGCAACTAAACTGAGATACTGGCAGACTAGGCCAGCTTTACGTCCAGGTAAAACAGGTAAAACATGTCAGGGTCAGTGGGATGAATAGCACAAGTGCTTCTGTTCTTCTGCTCTGTGCCAAAATTGTAATATCTGAGACTCTGCATTGCTGCTGTTGCTGTCACTAAATGTTAATGTATGTACCTGCCCCTCTACAGGCATCAGGAGCAGAAATGTGCAGCTCTGCAGAGTTGGGTGTCCTTCTCTGCCCCCTTTTCTCTCCCTTGTATGCCTCCCTCTCCATGTCAATCTTAGTCCCACAGTCCAGAGACAGCAAAATTCAGAATTGCTCCATGTTGCCAAAAAGACCCAAAATGGCCTAACATTTTGCAGAGATTATGTTAATGTTGCTCCATTTCAAACACAAGTAACAGTGGCATGAATACATGTGTTTCCTCCTTCCTTTTTAATCCACTACCTCTTTTCTGCACCCCTAGTTTCCTTCCTAAAATCAAGGGTTTGCACACAGATTTTCTAAAGCTAGGCAATTCTATGACTCCCCATTAATTTAATCAGAGCAAAAATCCATGTCACACATCCCACCTCTGCCAGCTTTATTACCACTGATTTTTGATGCCTCTGTTTGTATCTTAGAAACCAAAATTCTCCAATCCAAAGAACCTACAGATCTATGTGCACAGCGGTGAATAAAGACCCCAGAGAGATGCAGAGAACAGAAAAATTAGAGATATGACTCACCACTCTGCAAAGACAGGGACTTCCAGACAAACTTCATCTGCTGTACCACAGAAGGCTTCCCTTTCCTCAGTTCTCTGGAAAATTAAGTGAAGCAATGGACTTGCAGCACATACTTACTCAGGAAATTGTTTATTCTTCCATTGTACAAAAGAGCTGGAATATACAGTCTACCCATCTGTGTTGCTAAGAAACAGGACACTGTTGCCTTGGGATTTGATTCAGAATTCAAAAACAAGAAGAATGTCTCAGTAGACTGCATAAATGCAGCTTGAAACCTAGCAACAGGGCCTCAAGTTTAATATGCTTCTCTTATATGCTAGAAAACAAGGGAATTAGAAAGAAAATATATGACTGAGGAAAAGAAAACAGTAATTTGCAAACAAAACATTAGTGTTCTATCACAAATTATCCTAATGGATGAAGCTATGTTTTACTAAACATACTTTTATGACCTGTAAAATCTGATACTGCCCTATGCTTTGAGCAGGATCAATTTACTAAAACAACTAAATAGAAAGGAGTAACAATATTTATCCCAGGATTTCCTAAATATTCATCTTGTTCAGTATAAGTGACAACATAAGAGTCAGGGCAGCAGACTTAATTTCCATTTATATTTCAGTTTTCAAGCATTCTGCCAACAGAAGAGTTTAATAGTTGCTACACACACCTTGAAATGGTCACTTGAAATGGCCTGGATTGTATAATTGGATGTGATTACTTAGCCACATACATATAGACTGTTTTGTCTATTTGCTTACATGCAAGTGAAGTATAAATTATAAATCAAAAATACATTATAGACCCTTTCACCTTAACAAATGGTCATTATGTGCTGTTGGAAATTGCATGGTTCAACCAGATATTTCACTGTAAAACCTGTTCTCTCTGGTTGCAGAATGTCACTACATCACTGAAACTTTGGCCAGCACTCCAGCAGGGAAGGCCAAATTTGAAATGAGTTATGGTTGTCAGCTGATTAAACAGAGCTTGCTTGGGATTTTTTTCCTTTCTGATTTTTTCATCATTAAATTATAAAAAGTTGTTCTTCACATGAAATGACTGTGTACATAATAGATTCAGCTGGAAAATTCAGAAGTACAAGACCTAGAGCCATCCAACAGTTATCATATTTGTTCCCTTGTTTTTCTTCTAACAAAATATTATACTTTTAGAAACAAACAAACAAAAAAACCCCAAAAGCTTTCATCTTTAAATATTTCTAAGTTTACAGCATTTCCATGCAGGTCCTTCAACATTTCAGTTTTTAGATTTTTCAGAGTCAGGACCAAAAGACTGGGAAAATAGTTTTGTTTGGTTGGTTTTAAAGAACATTCAATATCCTTTGCGAGGGTACACCTTTTTTCTCTGTCTTTAAGGAAATTTATATTTTTTCAGGCTTTTAGCTGAAAAGGAATTTGGTTGTAGTTGAGCATTGTGATAGGACTTTGTATTGGTTCAAATAAGAAGGATTTCACAGGGATCCTGAAGGAAATTATAAGATATAATTGAATGTTCCTTTGCAAGTTTTTGCTGCTCAGATACCTACAGTTTTACTGAAGAGAAAATAACATGAAACTAACTTCCTTCAGAATTTGAGGATTTGTATTCCTTAAATCACCTGGAGAAATATAATAATTCCTCATTGCCAACAGATGGCAGCATGTTACTTACTTTGCAAAATAAAGGAGTTTAAAACCCAGGAAAGCCAAAGAGTAAGCCTTTTTGCTCTACCATAGAATAGCAAGAGGGTTTGACATTTTCCTACACAAAACCACCTCATCTTTTCAGCTAAATATAAGCTGTTTGTAGACTTAAATAAGATTAAGGAGATCTTAAGAGTTCAAGCTAGAAAAAGCAATAAAGCTAGTCAGGATCGTAGTCTGAGCTGCAGAATCGTCTTAGGGACAAGCAAGCACAGATGGAATATCATACCCGTATTTAACCTTGAAAACTGGAGCTGTAGCCAACAGTATCTATACTTTTTATCTTGAGAGAAGGTATTTTGGGGAAAAGAAATGAGATAAAAATTCCAGACAGAAACAGCAAAAAAGAAAGTAAAAGCTTTCCATTCATTATTTCTAAATAGTGAAANTGCTGTATTGATTCCAAAGAATCAACAGAGAAACAACAACAAAAAGAGAAGGAAATAAAGAAAAAAGGAAGTTTACTTTGATTTTGAAAACAGATAATTCTTATCACCACTTTCCAGCCTGTGTTAGAAATGAAATCTTTTCTTTCCTTTATGCTCTCAGCTTCTTGGGGTAGTGACCTACTTTTTTTCTGTATTTCTGTGTCAGCTGAGACAAACAATTTCAGGGGATATACCCTAGCAATGCTCAAAAAAAAAAAAAAAAAAAAAAAAAAAAAACACGGGGTTTTTT
>VWZN01022036.1:68675-106147 GCA_013396955.1 Regulus satrapa | reverse complement strand
GGATTAAATATATATATATTTTTTAATCACATTATCAGTAAAATCAAGACTATAAGAAAAATACATCCTTTGACAGAACCACAAGCATGACCTTTGGAGCATGTTGTGTTCTTTGATTTTTTAGGGCTTTTTAATTGCTAAACTTTAATTGTTCTATGCTGTATTGATTCCAAAGAATCAACAGAGAAACAACAACAAAAAGAGAAGGAAATANAAAAAAAAAAATCAGAAAAAAGACACTAGGTGTTTCTGATTAAGTCCTCGCACTCATGAAGAATCTGAGTATGTCCACTGAAGTCAGTGTAATGGCAATGTGAATCAGAATTAATTATTGAAAGCCACTGCTGGAGTAACAGAAAGAAAGATTAAATTACAGCGGTTTGCATTCTGCATAAAATGTTGATCAGTACATGATAACAGGATAATATTTCATTGTTCCTTAACTACGATATAGTAGTGTTAAAGGGTGAATGGGGGCTTAGTGTTCCCTTGCTAGAACATTTAAGTAAGGAACAACTCTGCAGATTTCATAAATCCACTTCTTACTTCTCAAATCTTATTAGAGAATGAGTAGAATAAATCCTGGTTTACACTAAAATAACTGTTTCATTTCCCTCACTCTTGAGTAGTTGTTCATCAAACCAGGGAATGCAACTCCGAAATATCCCAGATGAATCCAGGATCAATGCCTACAGGTCCAGGCCAAGGTGACACATCCATTGTTGCTAATTAGTCTTCATATTCAGCGTCATGCAAACATAGGTCTTTTGCATTTCAGTGATGGTGTTGAGAAATGCAAGCCAGCTCAGAGCTATTTTATGCTCTTCTGCACTGCACAAGTACTTGTGAGGATAATTCCTTATCATTATTCCTTTCACAGAGATGAAGGAAAACAGAACAGTCTCAAAGTCTTGGCAGGGGCAATTCCCATTTCTTGAAAATGTAATAAACATGAAAAACAACTAGGATACCTAGAATAACAAACCAAACAATAACAAAATTCAAAACTTTAAGACTAGCACCAACATTAGTTCAATTTGAGTCCTTATAAATTTCTCATTTTATCTGGGTATGCCTTCAAACATCTTCATTATAGTTTACTGTAAAACAGGGTATGACACAAAAATAAAAGTCTCATCAAGTTTGACTTTGAGAATTACCACAAAATTATTTTTCATGGAAAATTTAGCAAGTAACTCATTAAAATCATAAGAATTTTTTTTCCTAATCCATTCTGATAGCAGTCTTTCATCTTGCTGTTTCCAAATGACACAGAACTGAAAAAATAAATGCACAATAAGTCAGCAGTAGAAACAGCAAAAAAGAGCAAAAAATTCTCTTATGATTTGTAATGTCCTTCTACAGTTAAATTAAACTGGACATAAATTTTCTCCCCCTTATACTTCTCCTTTCCAGTAAAAGCCACAGATATAAGTGTGTATATGTGCATAAAATCAGATTTTACATATTTGGTATTTTTACACCTTAACATAGTTATCACCTGTATATATTCAATGTTCTTACACCTTGAAACAATTATCACCCCATAATCTCATTCTAAGCCAAGATATGATCTTATCCTTTTCACCAACTTCTAAATCCCTCACAAATAGGATTTAATTTTAAAATGCTGACAAAACCAAAACAGGGAATCTTCATTGCTATGGATTTGAGTAATTGCATTAGTTGCTGATGAAATGTTCTCTTTTCTGAGTCGGAGTTCAGTGGGACTGGATTTTCTGAATTTTGAATTAATAAAAAGCTAGACACTATAACAGGCACGGTGATTCAGAATATATAGATTATATTTATTTGGTTAAATAATATGACAGATGGAACATCCCTAACTACTCTGGGCTGCCTGTTCAAGTGGGTCACATTCATACACAACAAAGAATTTAATGAGTTTAAGCACAACATATTAGCTGTGTATAAAATATTATAAATGTTCTGAAAAGCTACTAGTCTGCGAGGGTTTTATAGCAGTCAAAATTGCAATGTCATTCCCACTCACTGAAATAAGTAGGTGAGAGGTGGGAAATATCTGTAAATGCCCATGAAAACAAGGGTTGAGCCTCTCTTTCCAAACCTTTTCTAGCCCCACAGAAGTGCCTATCTGTATCAGAAATTTATGACTCAGACCTACTTCTACAAATTAAGAGCAATGCGTAACAAAATAATCTCATGGAAATATAGCCAAGAACAATATTTCTCTTTCAAACAAGAGACAGGACACAAGAAGAAATCCTATATCTTGATTTAGGTGTTTCTACAGCCCACTGGATTGTTGCAAATTGAATCCTGCGAATCCAACTATCCCTATTCAATATTCTCTGTCTCAATCGTGTGAATCACTTATCTGGCCAGGCTCCTAACCTAAAGGCATTACAGCAGTGTGCAGCACAGCTCCTAAAATATGTCCTGTTGGATACATCCTGATGCTCCTTCACACATCACTACCTTTAACTGGGCAGAGGAGAGAGTGAGGTGCAAGAAAAGTGAGAGGGAGTGGCCAAGTCCGAGAGAGCATCATAGGCATAGCCATGATATGATATAACATGACCAGTCTTGATAAGCTCTACTTTCAGACTTGCAGATGGTGAACAAGAGAATACCTACTGGTTCTCTCCACTGCAAATAAGTAGGAACTTAATACATGTTCTATGCAATTGTCTTTGAAAGATGGTTTCAGTCATTATTTTGTTGCAATTTACTAAATACAAATAACTTTCTGCAGGATATTTTAACTAGTAGGAAACTAATTTCTTAAAAAACAGACAAAATTTTCTTTTACTAGAATTCAATAATTTCTTAATAAAGTAAATTATTTCATTATATAAGTAATTTCCTCTTACAAATTATTTTTCCAGAAATCCCCATATTTCTCTAATAGCTTAAAAAAAATTATGTTTGCTCTGCTGAATAACTTCAAGTAATTTCAGTCCTTTAGCTAAGCATAATTTTATGAGACAGCCAAATGAACACTGTCTTTGTAATGAAGATCTGAAATCTTGAATGCTTTATAGTATAAGCACAAAATTCTACCATTAGAGGTTAGATGTATCAGCCAGGACTCTTTCAGGTAAATGGACTAATCATTTTCCAACACACTAAATTGTAAACCGCACAATAAGGAGATAAAAGTTCTGAATTCACAAGAGTCTTTGTTCAGTGTTTCAGAAGCCAAATCAAGTATAATTTGCATTACTGCAAAGGTGTTACTAAACATACATTGCTTCCAAAGGCTGAATATAAACTTAAATAGATTGTGTATATGCACAGCTCTGAATCAGATTAATTTATAAACAGAAATCATTAATTCAACCACTATATTAGGTTAATATGTCACATTGTCAGGCCTGCTATATATTTACAGCAAGGTGGATGGAGTTTGCTTTCATTATTCCATATGCTTAGCCTCCAAAAATAAATGGAAAACAATAATGAGTCAGATTGATGTGAGCAGATCAGTGCATAAAAAAGCCAAGCTTTTATTTANTTTAAAAAGAAAATATTTATCTAACACCAACTAGATGTTACTTTTGTTCTTTTAAAATATCTCTGCCAAGCTTTTCTTCTTGTGAAGTGTGTTGGTGAAAGCACCCTCTCACTTATGAACTAAACCTTTATATTAGAGTTCCCTTGTGACAGAACCATGAAAACACATAGCCTTTACCACCTTTTGCTGAAATGCCAACGTTACCATGTTCCTCTATTAATTCTTTACACTTTTATTTCTCCTTCTGTTTCTGTTTTAGTCCCTTGTTTTTTCTCTTCTTTTACTTTATTCTCTCCCACCACAGGGATGGTAGGTTGGTATCATCTGTTGGTGCCTCTGCAGATGTTGGACACCTTTTCTCTTGACTAAGCTGAATATTGAGATATTAGATGTACTACATTTTTTAGTGAACTGCTCCAGAATTCATGTCTTTGTGGGACTGCTGCAGATGCAGGAAGAAAAAGTAAGAAGCTGTTCTTCATAACACATTTGTACTTTGTCCTATCAAATGCATTTTTTTCCAGAGAAAATACCAGATTCTACAAATCTTCCAAGTGAACCTTTTCTCTGTCTGAAACTGTTCACTTTCAATATTTCCTTGTTTCATCTCAAAGATATTGATGTCATATGGAGCTGTTACACACTACTTTGTACATGAAACTGTGTATCTACTACAGCTTCGCCTTGTATCCTCCTGGATTTTCTCTATCAAATGTCTCACATTAGCTGCGTATTTCTCACCGAAAGGACGCACCACTTGTTAGAGTGATCTGCCATTTGCTTATAACAGCAACACACTCAAAAACTCTCTGTTATTATCTGTTGTTTCATCTTACAGCTCGTTCAGCAATTAGCCACTAATTTGAGAATGTCATCCTCATTGCTTGGTGAAATGCTACCATGTACTTAAGAGATTCTCTGAATAAATACAAGTTTAATTACACAGATAAGGGTCTTACTGAATTGAGATGCTTGTCCTAAAACATGAACCTGTGTGACACGTGATTAAAACCTGCCAGTGCTCAATAGAGTTTTGCTGTGCCAAATCTGATAACAGCATTCCGTATCTGGTGTCTGTGTATGTGCCTTGGTTCCAAATGCAACTCTCGTGATGCAAGTGCAACAACATATACTTGTTGTATATGGTTTGACTCTCAGGTGTCTTGCCAAAAAGGTAGTGGAAAATTCAAAAGGAAGAGCTACCCACTGAGCATCTTTATTTCTATGACTTTATGAATGCTATCTATATAAAAATAAAACAGTGTAGCATCTTTAGCACTCTAAATACTGCAAAATTTGTAGTAAAAAAAAAGTAAAGTTAAAATTTTCCCCTTCAAACCCAATGATAATACATGCTCATGCTCATAGAGAGCAAATAAATAAACCAGTTTCTATTGGTGTAACAAGACTGTTCAGATCTTGTATGATTGGTTGACAGAAAAATTCCCTTTGGAGGACTGATGTAGATGGTTAGAGAGAAAAAGCCAGGGAAGTGAAGCAAAATTCTTGCTTTGTATTGGTTCAAGTAAGAAGGATTTCACAGGAATCCTGAAGTAAATGATAATATATAATTGAATAGTCCTGAAAATGAAACCACAAGAGAGTAACCCCTAAATCCAGATTGGCATGTGTCGTCTGTCAGGCAATGCTTATCCTGGTGTGTATCCCTCACTAGACACAATTTGAGCTGTTGTTCTTTAAGCAAGAGATCAGCTCCAAATATTCCTCACCCTTAAAAGACAAGCAATTAATGCTCTGGGAGGCTTCAAATTATGTCCCCAGTTAGAGATATTTTGGAATATTTCTCCAGTACTACATCTTGTAAAAATAGGTTGTACCAATGAATGCTAGCAACAAATGTTAGCAATGAATGAAATTACTAGCAATGAGTGAAGTTTCTACAAATCAGTTATAATTTTGAGATTCATAATAGGCTTTAAACAGAGCTTCCATAACAGTGATTGGTATGGTAGAAAAGCAAATGGCTCTCTGAGTTCCAATTGTTTTGAATTAGGACAGTTGAATGTACAGATGAATAAGCTACTAACAGAGCTTTGAAGAAAAACTGCTAGATAGACACTTCCATCTTGAAATGGAGTGGAAACACAATCATTGTCATAAAGTAAAAGAGAAAATGGAAGTTAGCAAAGGTGAAAGTCCTCTTTTATGTGCTTTTGTGCTGAGGTCTCTTCACCTGGATGAACCACTCTTCATCTGCATGTGCTGATGAATCCTCTTTCTCTGCAGAGAGACCTGGCTAAAAAGAGCTGTGAGTATAGCCATGTAGATAAGTGTTGTTTCTGGAATGAATATTAATACCTGAAAACCTCATTTTTATTGTTAGTTCACTTTCCCAAGAATAATGGTGTTTGATTTCTGGGAAGAAAAATACATTGCATAATTGAGGGGGATTGACTCAGAAGTAGAGACACCAGAGAGTGAGGAATTAGCGGTACTTATGGAAGGCAATACATGGGTAGGTTATGTACCACAGGTCTGAAGGATGCAGAAAGGTCCCAGGTTCTTTTGGATTATAAATGTGAAGGGCATAGATAAAATATAAACATTAATAAGAAATATTCTGCCTAAATTGTCTGCCATTATTAGGTTGTGGTGGAAAACTTCCAATATCTCAGGAAAGCCAGGATAAAGTCACAGGAAAATCTTTTTTGTCTCCTAATCCCACTCATAATGACAATCATAACTCATAATGACAATAAATTAATTTGCTGACAGACTGATATTGACTTAATTTAAGGATGTTGAGATAGATAGATTATATTTCCACCTCAGAAAATTCCTTTTTTTTTTTTTTTTGGTTTTTTTTTTATTTTATTTTCCTTAGGGTCTAATTCAGACNTTTTTTTTTTTTTTTTTGATGTAATATTCCTGAGGATCTACTTCAGACTGAGAGAGACACTGATCTGAATGGTATCACCCTGTGTCCAGTTGCCACCAAGACTTACTGCTGGCCTTACAGGGAACCACAGAGATATATTTCTTAAACCATAAATACTGAGAAAGAAACTAGAGATGGACTGAGTTTCTAAATCAGCTGTTACCATTTCAAATGAGGGGCAAGAAAAGCCTTGTAGAGACTTCTCATTTCAACCTGCTTGTTGATAGTAAAATACCTGCTTTCTGCCCAGTTTCCAACTTTGGTGTCTAGGTCTCAGAATGTAATTCTGATGTCTAACAAAACTGAAAAAAGTCAACAGATTCAAACACATTATACTTCCCTTTGGGGTAGGAATATTCTCTCACTTCCTCACCTCATGTATGTTGCAGGATGCCCAGGTCTGGAGACATGCTTTATCAATATAGTGTGATGAGTGAAGAGGATTGCAATACTGTGGTTAAGCCTCTGGAGAGGTCAGAACCTTTAGCTTGCTTAATTAATCTCTTTCACACCTGGCTCTGTGCCAGGTTCACCTCACAACACAAGTGCAGTTGCAGATGTGATGCTGACTTACACAGGTAGGGCAGAGGCAGCATCCACCAAAGAACTGGTTGTGCATCTGTCAGAACTCTTGATATTTACATAGCTGTTTACAGCAATCATGGGACCAGACTGCTGGTAGGCATTCCATGAACTTCTACTTCAGCATCAACCTCACAATTGCAAGTGACAAAAGAGATGGTGAGAGTTCATGCCCTTACACAGCAGACAAAATTGTCCTGGTTACAAGATCTTTTAAAAGCTTTCTAGCCAATAGGATAATGCCAAAAGCTTACAGACATCTGCTTAAGCAAATCTGCAAATCTGCACATACACTCTGCTCTAAACAATGCTTACTTGTAATAGCTTAAAACAACAGATAAAAGTTCATTATTAAACAAATATATTTCTACTATCTTGCTTAACATTTTCCTAAGGCATACTGTACATAGGCCTATTATTTCTTGTCCTTGGTATCGTTTACTTTCTGGCATTTTCCCATTCTGAGATTTGCTTTCACACAGCTTGTGGAAGGGAGGAAAGAAGGGTGGAGCTGAAGCATGGTTCCTAATTCTTCAGAGAAGTGCTGCAAAGGAAGGCAGCAGAAGAGCTCTTTGTTACTTCTAGTGAAACACAACCACCAAGAAATCATCCTTGCTGGAAGAAGACCCAGGAATAAGAGAATGAAAAACTAATGGGCTGACTCCATTACTCAGCAAAGGTCATTGTCCTGGAAGATGGAATTTTGGGTCCTCTTACAGAGGTTATGTCTCTATATGAATTATTGTAGTGATCTGATTTCTGTGCCCGTTACTCAGCCTCATTAGAAGCCACAACTTCCCTTGTGCTCTTCCGTCATGTCTGCCCCAACCAGACGTGCAAATGCAGTAAAAAGAACACGGGTTAAGTCTGAAGACTGAAAGGTCTTTACAGAGTTGTTCTCAAGCAAAATCAGTTTATTCCCAGTCCACATCTTCAGAATTTGTGCTACATCTAAGTCAAATATGCTTCCCACATGTTTACTCAGTGATAGGAATCAAACAGTCTTCCAGATCCCACAAACTGCTGTCTCCACACAACTGAATAGGCAACAGCTTCTTAAGCCAACCTATCATGAAATTATGGTTTACAATGACAGGAATTAATAGGCTTACTCAAAGAAATAGCACAACTTGTTTCCTATCACATAGGCCTTGCAGCTTCCTTTCTATTGAGTAATAAATCCAGAATTTCACACAATATATTTCAATTGAATAGTCTTAAGGACAAGTTGCATGCATAGAGCTGGTAGGATTGTGGTTTCCAGTTCTATGGCAAAACAGAGGTCCTGAAAGATATATCTGGAAATCACAATAGAAGGTTTATGTTCCTTTAAAACGCACCACATGCTTTTACATTATGCAAGCTGTGTAATTTTGAAATAGATGGACTGTCCGTTCCTTTCAAAGTTAAAAAGTTTTCTTGTACCATGATCACTGGAATAGTCAAAGCTCCCCTATGTCAAAGACCTTAAAATCAATTAATTTTCTTAAAAGATTTATGACAAGTCACTGGTTCAAGACTAAATTCAGTTCACAGCTGAATAATTCCTGTTCTTGCCTTGTGAACATCAGAAAAAGCTTTTTACTGCTCCATGGCAAAGGGCACTTCAAAAATTAGTCCTTAGTAACCAATGTTTGGTCTGATGTCAGACACCTGTTAAAAGAGAACCTAATTTGTGACAATAATGATGTATCTGAGATTTGCTTTTTCAACTTCCTGAGGTCACTTTTTGACTTGTTAGCAAAGTTACAGATATATAGCATGCCAAGAAAAATACAGTTCAGTACATAAATAATTTAGTTTTGTATAAAAGAATTTGTGATATACTGAAAGATAATCTTTGATATATCCCTAGTGCTAGTCTAATGATGTAGTATAACAATATAGTTTGCTTTTTTGAATGACTGTTTTTCCAACTTGGTTTACAAAATTAAACCATGCATTTATTTTAGTGCAAGGAAAAGCCATTCTGATCTGACCTCTTACATAAAAAGGTCTCGAGAATGTTTTGGGGTTTTTTTTCTTGCTACCTATTCAACTTAAAGGTTAATAAAATTATTTCCTACTGCTTGTAGTTTCCTGTTAGAGAAATATTGGGTTTGCTATATGGTGAGCAGTCATTAAAAAAAGCAGTATCCTCCTTTAAAAATGGTGTAAATAAAATAAATTAAATATATCTAGTATTAAAACAATAATATAATATAATATAATATAATATAATATAATATAATATAATATAATATAATATAATATAATATAATATAATATCAAAATATCATATCACAGGTCTGAGACAAAAATGAGAATGTTAAATTTTGTTTCCAAATTGAAAGCAGCTGTTTGCTTTTATGAGGAAATGTAGAGGGAGCACAGGTTGACATATAGCAAAAATAATTTTGATTGACCAGAGCATCATACTAATGTCACTACAGGGTTTCCAGAACTAGATTCACTGATTTTCAGTTGTTTCTAATATATCAACACATAGACATTTCTAATGTCTCTGTAAGACATCTACTATCAAATGTCATTGAGATGAAAATCTGCACTTTTTCATCAAAGCTCATCTCAAGTAATATCTGGATCCCTGTAAGCATAAAATTGTAACTGCAACCTTGTGGCATTGCTCATTCACCTTGGTGTTTCCACCTGTAGTGTCTTACATCCTATTTTAATTAGACACCTCAAAGTCAGGGTGTAGCTGCCTACATTTTATTTAAAGGCATTTGTGACAGAGAATGTCTTGGTCAGGTAATGTAAGTGGAAGTTACGGAAAATTTAGGATTCCATGCAGAAAATTTCTAGCAGGAGTAATATGTTGCATTAAAAAAATGAGATGAGTTTAAACTTAAACTTTCCTTGGTATATCCTCCTATTTTTGTCAGTCTTAACATTGGGTGCAGCAGATATCTTTCAAATCTGTCTCTCTAATTGTGCTCAGATATCTTTCTTTGCTGAATTTCTTAAAGTCATGTTTTGAATTATTTAAAAGTCTGCTAGGCCAAATATTCATTTTAATTATACAGCGTGGAATAAAGACTTTTTTTAAAAAACTGGATGCTCGAATTTTTTTAAACAAATGCCCTCTAGTCCTTGTTTTCTGAGAATTATTTCCTATTTGTTTTCTTTACCCCACTCAAGTCTGGTAATTCCCTTCCATGTTCCTCACCTGAGTCACTTTGTTTGCAAGCAGTAGAGTCCTGCCTTGGTTCAAAAATGCCAAGTCCAGGGCAAAGGCCAGGTGCTTTCAAGTGAGTGGTCCCATAAGTACCAGCTGGAAACCCAGCTTGCACCTAATCCCTAGAACCACAGGTTTTTCAGGCAAAGTCTTGTTTTCAGTGTTTCTCAGTGTCTCTAAGCTTAATACATGTCTCCTATGCAGAAGACCCCTACTTGTGTTTTTTGCTGTTGGACGCGTCAGGCACAGTGCCACAGCCAGCACTGTAACAGCATTCAGCAGCACTCCAGGGTTACCTCCCTGATACTCTGTTTATTTCCAGCAGGTAAGCCTTTATCTTCTATCTACATTCCCTTAAGAATGAGAAATGTTTTCGATGGAAGCAGAAATATTCCTGCTCTCTCGCTGGCATCGTACTAAATGAAACATGATACCAATACTGAAGTGATGAGGAATAGAGATTGTCAGAGCTTCAAAGGGCTGTTTTTCATTAAATGTTACCAAAAATATTTTAAAAATCTGATTTCCATTTCAAATGTTTACATTTTTTATTGGATGAGCCTGATTCAATGGAACAAACACTGTTTATCTAACAGGGTGTAAACTCTTGCAAAATGTTCTGGTAAAGCAAACCCATTATCTGAGAGCCATGGGGTCCATCTACTTCGTTAATCTTTCATTCTTTCATCTTCAACTAAAGACAATGACTCTGTCCCAGCAAAAAATACTCATTCAATGAGTCTTTTCTTCAGGAAAGAGGTTATATGAAAGGAAAAACACCTTAATCCAAACCAAACATTCTTACCCTATCAATTTCCTTCCTGCCATTGGTGTCAATGTCTGTTTTCACTAAATAAAGATTAGATATTACTTATATAGGATAAATGCAGAATTGCAGAAACATTTTCAATAAAGCCAGTGTATTTGGCATCTCATGAAAGAAACTTATTCTGCATCCCAATTCAGTACAACTCTTCCAACTAAATTGGTGGAGTTGGGGGGCCAAGATGTGCTATATACCTGAGGCACTACGAAAACTTTTCAACTTGTACATAATATATACAATTTGTGGAACAGCTTTTCTTACATATGAGAAAAATTACAAATATGGGAAATGCTCTAGAGAATTTAATGATCAGTACCAAAAGAGCAAACATTTAAAGATTAGGTGCTGTGAGTCCAGGAAACCAATATATCTCTTTTGCCTTCTGTCTTGGTTTCAGGACACCTACTAAGACTTTGGGTCCCAGTGAGAGTAGCTCATTGTACCTCCCATGAGGTAGCTCATTGTTTGTAAATGTGGTGTATTAATGCCATTATAGCTTCTCTGCAATTAGAGTTTGAGATAACATGTGTTTATAATGCATTTCACAAACTGCATATTAGCAAATATAAGAAAATACTTTCTGTTGGAAAAGAAAGGTGGTCACTTACAGTTGCAGAATCTATCCATAAAGGAAATTATTCTAGCTTAGGTGTCCTGACTCAGACATATAATTATTGTGGAACAATAATTATTGTGGAACAATAATATTGTGGAACAACCAGCTGCTATTCTGGAGTCAGAAAACTGGACAGAGCAGCAGTGCTCTGATGCACTACCTGGCTGGGGGATTTTGCCATGTCTCTAGCCTCCATCTTTACTGCAGTCTGTGCTGGCCCCTTGTCCCCTCCTGGTTTTTTTTCAGACAAAATACAACAAAATACAACAACCCCTCCCTTCCCTGCTGCTTGGCTGCCCCTTTACCATTCATCCACAGAGGTCACTTGGCTCTGCAGCCTGCCTGTCATGCAGCATGCAGGGACAGAACTGTGGCTGCCTCTCAGCTGTGGTCAAGCAGCAGCACATTCCCTTGCCAGCCATTCCTGCCTGTGTTATCTGCTGAGAGTGGTATAGGAGAGAAAATGCTCAGCAGGATGCATGAGGCCCATCTCCCACGTACCCTATAGATATATTCTAAAGGAATGTGGAAAAACTGGATACTATATATACAAACAAGAAGAATTCCTCCTAGGCAGTTCTCCATAGTTCCAAAATCCCTGTGTTTTTGGTTTGTTGGTTTTTTTTTTTTTTAAACTCTGCCTCTTTGGAACACAAAACCTGTAAAAGTATAAGGACTTCAGAAATAGGTTAAAGTGCCCAGAAAACTTTGAAAGCAATTTCTCAATGGTAACTGCGAAGCTGACGAGTCTTCATAATTTCTTGTTTATACTGTAAATGAAATATAGTCTCTTATGTTTTATTCTCCATATATAAACAGAAGGGTTACCATAGTTTAACACTAGAATAGGACATCTGAATTAATTTCTACTTGGAAAAATGTAAAGCCTGCCATTCAGTTTCTGTTTATAAATAGTGCCAATATAATTAGTATTTATTCATTTTTCACATATCCTCCCATGCCTTTTTTGAATCAATCTTATATTTTCTGTTTCTTTGTAAAAAGGAAGAAAATTTGGAAGTCATTGCAAACATGCAGCAGTACAGAGCCATGCTCCAACACTTTTACTTGGATTTATTAAGATTTTGTGTGATGACCAATCACACACAAGCATAATCTAAAATTGCAGTTATAAAGAAGTATGTGCAAAAGCATGGAAGAAAATGGACAATAAAAAAATTCCCTGGGAAAAATTATAAAATGAGTCCTTGAGCATCTAAAAAAAAAAAAAAAACCAAAAAAACAAACAAAAAAAACCCAAAAAAACCCCCCCAAAACAAAAAAAACCAGAAAACCCCCTCTTTACTAAAAGATGATGACATGAAGCATAGGCCTTTCACATTACTGTCCTTAAGAATGACAGAATTATAGAATCATAGAATAGTTCGGGTTGGAAGGGACACTGAAGACTCCAAACCCCTGCCATGGGCACCTTCCATTAGACCAGGTTGCTCAGGGTTTGCAGTCCACATGAGGTATAATCCAAAAGGCTTGCATGCTCCATGTACATGCTAGATACCACTTCCCCAGCAGCTACATATTGCGCACACCTGCTGTATAACCAACAAAAGACACAACAACCTCCAAGTTCACCAAGCAGGCACCAACCTCTCTTAAGGCACAGAACCATTCTTCATTCCCACCCTAAATGACACCTCACTGTTTTTTCAATTTTTCAGTACCACACAGAGAATCACCACCTTGCAAAATCCAGCACAATTCACTACTTGTAGATGTGTGCCAATGTCAGACCTACCACCCACACGGAACTTCTCTGGCTTTTTACTTCTGAAATGTTCACCTCAGTTAATTAAGAGTTTATCAGTCTTCTAGGAGGGATCTATGAAGAAAATTTTGCAAAAGGCAAAAATCAAAAGAACTTTTGAAGGTGATCCATCCTGACACTCACTCTGGTCCCTACTGCAGTCTGTGGTAAAACTTGTTTGAATGCTAAGGTGCCCAAATTTCTCTTGTCACAATATGAGACACATAAAAGAAAATAGCAGGAAGGGTCTGAAGCAATCAAATCTTTCAGAAAACTGAAAAGTCATACAGAGTGGCTAAGGGGTACTGGAACTGATGTTCTCCCTAAATATGAGCCTGTCACTGACTGCAACTGAGAATAGCTACAAATAGTAACTTTTCCCATTAATTTTAGAAAAACCTTGCACTGTTTTTACTTCTGCGAGAAACTGCCGACTCAAGAAAAGAAATTGTGACAGAAATCTCATGCTTAAAGAGATAATAGATGAGGTATTTAACATGCACAACACTTGGGATCCAGTTAAATGGGGAATGTAGGCTGCAAATGCTCAAGGGGATCTATTAGCAACAGTGTCCTGCAGTGAGAGTACCCAGCAAGGTAACAAAATCATTTGTAATAAGGGTATTCCTCAGAAAAAAATAAATCATTAATGTGTTCCTGCTGTGCTAGGAGTATTCATGACTTATGGAGAGACAGCAGTGGTAACTGGGCTGGAGGAGTAAAACAAGGAGTCCTTTTTACAAGATCGATGGTGTTATTTTATACCAACCAGGTATAGGGGGGAGTAAAACCAATATGTCTCATGGCAGCTCACTAGGGAGGTTATTTATACTGTGCCAGATGATTTCAGATGCTGAACTTAAGCAACCACCCACCAAGGAAGCGTGGAGAAGGAACAGTAAGACTTGAATCTTAATTCAGTCTCCAGGCTAAAAATATTTTAATTTTTTAATAAACAGTGAGATTTGATGGGTGTTTGATCTTTAAGTTTCTCTTAATCAATGTCTGATCATACTGTAAAGATTAGAGTTCATCAGAGGCTTGGCACATGACCCAGAAATACCTACATTTTGGAAGGTTTCTGCCTTAGTCACTATTCCATTGTACATGACCAAGGGTAAAAATTCAGTTTTAGATTCAAAAAAATGCTGCTATTTCAGATGTTTTCTAAAATAATTTTCAGACTATATTGCAGAAATCTTTCTGGGTATGGGAGTCAAGTCCCTTGAAAATGAAAGAGAATTCTTATCAACACTAATGAGCATTTAATCAGAACCTAAGTGGAAAGAAACTAACTGCATACATCAGCTCTTTCTCAACTTACAGTCTTTTGACAGTAAGAGTCTCTGTAATCTGTGACTGACTTTCTTCTAACATACTCAATTTCTCGTTGGCTTACTGAGGGATGATGCCCTTTCATAACAGAGTTAATGGATTTCCTGGCATTACAGACTTTTGAAAATTATGACTATCTCATTTACAGAGAATTACTTAAATTTGTTAATGTTTACTGAATGCTTTTGAATCCTCTGAAGGAAAGTTTTAGATAAAGCGTTGTTTTTTGTCTCTGATACCTTAACTTGGGATTTGCCTTGACGCTGAACAGAGCATTCAAGGGAAAGCTAGAAATCTTCTGGACTTTGGAAGATTCAATCATACTTCTTAAGCAAGAGAAGAACAAAAAACCCCAAAACATTGGTACTCATTATTTTTACTGCCCTGATAATATATACAGTTATGAAGAGTTTCATTTTTAAGTTCTGGGAAAACAAACAAAAATTTGACAGCATCTCTCACTAGTGTCCTGGAAAGGAAGAAAAAAAATGGTTTTGATTTATTCCAGAAGCTCAGTATTTACATGAACAGGAAATATATCCCATGATGGTCTATCACAAGCAACTACCGAAAGCCAGGAAATTGAATGTATTACTTTATGCTTTTCAGCATGGGCTTTAGGAATTTAGAAAGAGTGACTCTCTTTATGAAAAACATGAAAATTTCTCTTCTCCAGTTCCTCTTGAGATTTGGGGTTCTTTCTTCCCAATGCAATAGTGTTGTGTTTTTCCTATTCCATTAATTCATCATTCATTCAGTCAGTCATATAAAAATAAATTAATATCTTTTTTTAAAAATTATAAACAGAATGAAAAGACAGACACTTTCAGCACATTCATTAACTAGTTCAATAAGTCAATTTTATCCTTCTCTCAGGTTTCGCTTCCTGGTGTACAGTAGGTTACCTATTGTCTTTACCCTTCAACCACTACATATAAAAAAGGGTAATTACTGAATAAAATATTGATTAAAATACTTTTTGCAGCACCACAGCAGTAAAATATAATTCCTAAACCTTTATGTTGCAAAAATATCAAAAATATCCAATGTAGATTTCTGGTTTGCACTGATTTCTCCTAAAAACGCCTATTTTCTAAGAGTCACTGGGTTTCAGCCCTTGAAACAATAGCTCTGGTATACTGATTTTTGTGGTAATGTGATCATTTTGAGAAGTTGCTTTGGAGCTTCTGTTCTATTTTTCTTCTTATGTTCCTTCTAATTACTAGTGGTATAACAGCCCAGGGTCTACTTATGAGCTCATCCATACACAAGAGACTTGGGCACACTGGAGTAAGCCCAGTGAAGGGCCATGGAGATGATTAAGGGGCTGGAACATCCAGTGAGAAGAGGCTGAGAGCTGGGGCTGTTTAGCCTGGAGAAGGAGCTCAGATCCTAGCAGTGTGTAGAAGATAGATTTCTTCTCCATGCAATTTCAGTGCTTCTTGCATCAGGGCTCCAGGACTGCTTGTGTCACTTAAAAAGTTAAAAGTTTCATGCTGTTCTGAGGTTTTTAAAACAGTATCCTGTCAACACATTCTTCTACTTTTTAACTCTGTTTAGTCACTCTTCCACTCTGAAAAGTCCAAGACTTTGCCTCAGGATGCTTGCATTGAAAAAATGTAATATACTCATTTTATCACAAACAAAGCAAACTCTTTCTCCATGAGACAGTGTGCTAAGGAGTGCCTCTGAGCTGTGCCTCTAATGTGCTGCAAATCCCACAATAAGAGATAGAGTGGAGATAAATGTAATTGGACCTTTTAAGGTGGGGGAGGGGAAGAAAAGCAAGAAAGCAGACAGGACAAGTAAGCTGTATGATTCCTATTGTATTACAGGAACATTTTCATCTGTGATCAGATGAAAACCTGTAGGTTAAGTGCCTTCTTTTGTATGACTCTTTTGGCAACCATTGTTTATAGCTGTATTTGAAATCATATTTCAACAGGCTTCTTCTGTAATATGAATGCATGTTCAGGGACTTAAATGGGAAATCTGTTCAGAAGCAATTGCAGAACTAAATCCTTAAAGATAAAGTTAGAACATGGCTATCAAAAATAATTATAATTGTATGCAGAGATGAGACTCAATTCTTGAGACTGCATTGTACTGTGCAAGGGATAAACCAGACAGCAAAATAATTCATATCTCAGAACATATCCAAGTTATCTACTATTCATTTTTCATCTGCTTTAATTTCTTAATACTTCTGATAAGAGACCTCTCTGATAATATGCTGAAAAGTAACTAATGATCTATACTGGAAAAAATATAAAGGAAATTACAGTTTTACATGGAATATTCTGCAACAGACTTTTTTATGAAAGATTTTAAATGGCATCATGGATACTACTGGAGAAAAAAGAACAGGAAGAAAAGTGCAGAATGCTATGAACAAGAAAAGAGGACTGAAAACATCTGTGGAAACAAGTACCATCTCTACAAATAATATATTTAGTGTCATTTTCCAATTATTTTAATGTACAGAACTATCTCCTTGAGGCAGTGCAGAAGGGTGAGAATGAATATGTCCTCAGCATGCTGCCAGCTCTTAGATAGATAGGTTCTGCAGATAGGCTATTTTATGCCAGGCAACATTTAGGTTTATAAGAAACCTCTGCACATGATTTTGGAATAGGTGACTCAATGGGATTCCATTGCCAGGAGCAGCAAGATCAAATATACTATCTCAGATTACAATTACCAACTCATTGCACAAGCAGGAATTAAATTTACAGTCAAGAACATCAGGATGCAGAGGCAATAATCTCACCCTATGAAGCCACCCCGCTGGTTTTTCTTAAGCAACCATAAATGGGTAGATATTCATTAAACTGTTTGGAAAGTGGTAACCTGCCAGCTCCACTGACCACACTTGATTTGGGTGGGTGGGCACCTCGGTGAGAAATCTGATTAGTAGGAGATAGAGCAAAAGCTTCAGTGAAATGTTTTGTGAAAAGAGACAGCCCTGCTGCGCAATATTGTATCTCAGCCATGCCCTGCTGGGATAACAGATAAAGCAGGAGTAGTTATAGCTATAAAAATTTACCATATGACTGCAATGCAGCAAAAGGATTAAACTTCTTTTAGTGACAGCACTCAACTTTAATTGCATCAACATCACCAGAAGGGGAAATTGTGCTAAACAGAGAAGAGAGCCATCATTTTAAGTTTTCAGTGCTTCTACCAAATACACAGCCCAACTCTGGCATAATCAAGTTCTTGGCCATTTTCATTTTTTATATCTGAGAAAATATTTGTTGCACATCCAGATGGTTATCTGATTGGTATAAGTATGACAAAATTCAGATTTTGAAGGAGTAAAGGAGTATAAACTTTTGAATACACATGCTGGCATGTTGATGTAAAACCATGTCTTGTGTACTTTCATCTGGATTGTGTTTTTTTTCCTAAAATTTGGTATATTATGATGAAAAAGAAACATTTAAACTCATTTTGTCAAGTACTTTGGCTCAATCTGTTTGAACAAAGCCACTTACTCTCCTGCAGTGTCAAACCTTTGGGCTTTTGACACACACTGGAAATTTTTTTTGAAGAAAACAATACAGAAATGCCCTTATGAATAGCTGTTTTTGAAGCTCTGAGTTCCCTTCTGCTAGTGCTCATAGGCCACTAACAAAGACAAAGAAGCAACCAAGGACAGTGCCTTAAGGTCCTATGATAAATTTTACCTGTTGACACCCAGCATTCTGGGAATATGAATAATTCTGTGGACTCTGCCTGAGTTTCCCTCTTCCTTTAACTGGCAATGTATTATGACATTTACTGTCAAATTAGACCCAGACTAGACAGGAGCAATTTTATGGTCATTACTTTGTTAGCTTCACTCTGAGCAAACCTAAACTTGAGTGAACACTATTTTACTATCGAAATCCAAAGTGCTGCATCAAGGCAAAAACTACAGCAAGCAGAAAATAGACACATCTATACTTCAGTAGAGACAAAAGGAAATTTATCATTCATTGAAGTGATGGGACTTCAGTTGCCTCAGGTTGGTGAAGAAAAACTGCTGAGAAAATCCTTGCTGCCTATGTTTGGCCTCTTTATTCTGACTGTTTTTGGAAATGTTTACCCGGATGGTTGGTAAACCTGGCTTCATCCCCTTCCCAAGGTTCAAGATGAGGCTGATCAGCCTACATCTTCTAGATCTTCCTTTCTGTGCTTCTTGGAGACAAGGGAGACATTTAATTTCTTCCAGACCTCAGGAACCTCTCCTCAGGGCCATGACATTTCAGAGATAATTGAAACATTGGCCAGCTCTCTCAGCACATCTGGCTGCTTTCCACACAATCCCAAAAATTTATGTCCAGTTTGTTTAGATGTTCCCTAACCTAATCTTCCTTTTGCCAAAGTGAGTTCATTTTGAATTATTCAACCAGCCTTATATATTAGGTTTCAAAAAATCTAGCATCTTCATGACTTTCTTAAATTATTTCTGAACCTTACAGTAGCTCAAGTAAAACATTATCAGTGGTTGCAAAGCAATCTTACTATTGTTTTACAAAATATATTCAAAATATTCAAAATTTCAAACAGTTGCATTGCTACTGGAAAAAAAAAAAAGCATTAAACTTGTTGGTTTAGAATCCTTTCCTTTCAGCTGTGATTTCACATTGGATGCATTCTCCATACATTAACTATTAAGACTACTTTTCCAATCTGTGGAAATTTTTCCAGGTTAAAAAATTAATTTATTTAACAAGGTATTGCCAGTCTAATAGAGCACAACCGTGACTTAAAAATTTGAAAAACATTGCTATGTGTTATATGCAATAATCAAGTTTCATGTATGAGACTTTATGTGTCATTCTATGTTTTTCATATATCTTTCAATGAACACAAGGAATTGCTTATGGTTTTCTGTGAACTTTATGTAAAAGTGTAGGTTCATTTTAGTTTTAACAATGTATATAAATTTGGTTTCCCTTAAATCTTGAAGAACAGCTATAACTGTCTAGGCAGATCTTCATGAAAGAAAATAATGTACTAGAATATACCTGCAAAGGTTATAATTATTATTATAAATCTGTAGTTAAGTTTTACGGGTTCTCACTAATATATGGGCATAGAATATATTGGTTTGCCTTCTCATGATTTTTTTGTAACTGTAGTCCATAGGATCTAGAGGGGTCAAAAGATTATTAGATAGCATCAAGGCTATGTAGAAAAGTATTTCTCAGCTGCTTGGGAGCGGCAAGTTTTGTCAGCAGCTCACCACGAAGACATGCTTGCTGCTGGCAGTGTGCTCACCCTGCACCCTGCACCCTGCAGCACTGCTGCTGTCAGTGTGCTCACCCTGCACCCTGCAGCACTGCTGCTGTCAGTGTGCTCACTCTGCACCCTGCACCCTGCACCACTGCTGCTGGCAGTGTGCTCACCCTGCACCCTGCAGCACAGCTGTTTGGCACTGAGGCTGCGAGTGGAGATATCCCCCGCTCCAGCTCTGCGGGACTGCGAGGGTGCGTGCGTGTGTTCGTGCTCGTTGTGATTTTAGTGCTGCCCGAAGGCAGTTTTCAGTGAAAAAGGAGTTCCATAAAAAGCTTACTGAATAAACATTCAAGAAAACTTAGATGAGATAGCTGTAAGCCACTGAGATTCATTTGCACTAGAAAATAAAAACATCTGTTTATTTCTTTAAAAGATTTGCTATCAAAGGTTTCTCAAGCATATGCTCCAGAAAAACATTACAAACCAATAGAAACTAAACAACCTGGATATCTGCCATTTCTCATAGTGATACCTTAATGAAATCAAAACTACATTTTTGTTATTGGTAAGATAGCATTTTCTTCCTTTTAAAATGTTTTTTCTGCTGCGGATATTTTTCTGTAAAAAAATGTAGGAGATAAAAAGGCCTTTCAGTCAGAAAGGTACTTGTCTCTAAAAGTAAACACAATTGCAAACACAATATCATCAGGACAATTTTGTCATGTTTTCTCAAGTATGTAGAATGCTTTAGGCCAGAATTCTACAAAAATGTAAGAAAAACCACTTTGATTACAAACATTCCAATTAATGTAAATGTGTACAGAGCTGCAGCAACATCCTGGAAAAAAAAAATTCTTTCTCCCTTCTATATACTATCTCCAGGAGAATCCCCAGGCTCTATAAGAGCTGCCACAAACCTGGAAGAATATCAACACCTTTTACACACATACCTCTCAGTATTAGATTATTTCACTGTAAACAATTATGGAGTAAAGCATTACCATCATTTAAGAAATGGGATATTTGAATGAATAGTCTTGCAGACTAAAAATCATATTAAATAAAAATCTTTCATGAAATACGTAACATTTTTTTTCAAATATTGTGACTCAGCTTAAAGACAAATTTTTCAGACAAGATTTCTTTTACTATATGTGTAGGAATCACTCTAAATTTATGTGACTTTCTAAACTAGATTTAAGTGGTATCAATGACTGAACATGGAGCTAACCCCACACAGTGACTTCCTTTTCCTAGAAAGCAAAACCATATTTGCTCTAATTGGAAGTGACTTTAATAAAATTCTGAATACTTGGTAGATGTGAAAACCATTCGTTAGATATTATAGGGTTGTGGTTTTTTGCTTAGATGTCAGTATTTAACTACTTGAAAACCTTATTCTTAAAAAAAAAAAATAAATCACACTCTCTGACAACTTTTCACATATCTCAAAAGTTCCTTCTAAATAGGACTAAGCAGAAATGCAGGAAGCATGAAGAATGCTGTGAGGATTTGGAGCACAAGCAGCTTTTTGTGAAGGATGCAATTTAAAAAACAACTCTAATGATGATCTTCAGACAGTAATTATGCCTTTGAAACCGGCTTGTTTTCTTAACCAATTCAAATGCAGAATGTTGCTCCAGGGTACCTGTTTTCCTGACCATCTCTTTTTGGCCGTGAGAGTAAAATCAGATTAAAAGGCGGTTTACTTCCAGAACTGATGAAAAACAGTGTGCTGATGGATGACTGGAACACAGGTCTCAGAAAACCGGCAAACCCGCTTGCTAAATGAAGCAATGTGTTACTTTACAGCTTATCTTGCCATTCAGCTCTTATTACTCAAAAGGAAGTGTACCTCCTAGTCACTGCTTGTCGTTATGACAATGTCAGCAGCAACTGAGTTTACCTGGGAGAAAATTTGGTTCAGCCTCTAGTGCCCTTGCAAATGGATTCTATATGTTGTAGCGATTTTGCCTCTTCTTTTTATGGGGTTCTCTAAAAAGAAAACTTTTTTTCTGTTGTGCAATTCAAGGACAGGATAGGCTTAATTTGAATTTTGTAATAAATATAACCTTAGAAATATAAATGGACAAGTCAAGACTTTAATCTCTTTTGTGAGTCTAAGAATATTTTTACCTATGTATGTATATATGAGGCAAAAGCACACAAACACATGGATGTAGGAAAAGGCAAAGTTGTACAAAATACTCTTCACCTATCTTATACATGAAAAAAAAAAGGCTTAGGAGTGAAACTGGAAATAACTGAAGGGCTAGAAACAACTACAAAGCTTTCTGGAGTCTACTACTCTGAGTCTACTCAGCCCAAACTCTCTGGCTTTGAGTTCTGTGGCGAAACAAAATATCTTTAGGGAAATCTGATTTGTACCTTTGTTTGCATATAGCTGTATACTTGTCTGTCTATGAAATATTTTGGTTTTATTTCTGACCTCAACTTTGGATATACATATTTCAATTCCACAGTCATCTTAAACATGCATCTGTTATCGTATTAATTAGTAATGAATGCATATTCTCATGTACATTTCTGTTTGGAAATGAGCTCCATTAATTGCTGCTGCATGTGATTCATAAGGAGAGGTATAATATGTAGTGTCTCCTTTGTTCAAACTGTTATTGCTTTTCATATCCAGAAATAGGTGAAATGTTAAAAGCCAGACCACCAGACATCATTGTATGTGCCCTCTTTCCTGGTGTGGGTGGGATGGCAGAAGGCTCAGAATTTAATCGGCCATAAAGACAGATAAAATATTCTGAGGGAATGACATTGAAGTCCAGTGACATAAAATTCCAGTGAGGTAGAGATAACTATGTTATATTCATTCTAAGGTTTCCTAAAATATCAATGTGGACAGGTCTGTAATTATGCTGTAATTAGGTCCCCAACTGTGCCTGTTTTCAACTCCTTCCATTTCCTACCAGGAGGTCTGCGAATGCATGGAACAAGAAAAATCTAGTCCAAATTAGAGCAGGTTGGCAAAACTTCCAACAGGATGGTTTTCCCTGATGAAAAATACCTTAATTCCTGTGAAATTTCAGTGAAGCAATAATCTGGGTTTTTGTCAAGTAGGCTGTTTAAGGAGACCAGGTTTCCTAAGTCTCTCCTTGCCAACAGCTTCATTATGATTTATTCTGAGTCTAGGAATCCCAAACAATTAAACAGTGAAGCCAGAAGTACAGAACTCTTTTAGCTAAGTGTAGAGGGTTGATTCCAGATGGCAGATAAGCCCTTTCCTAGTAGGAAGAGGGAGTGAATCAGAAAACAGAAATGAGAAAACTTGAGAGTAGAGATAAAGATAGATAAATCGGAGAAGGGAGAAGAGAGAGGGGGAAAAAAAGCAAGCGATAAACAAGCAATACTCACTACTAGCTGACTGATGATCAGTCTCTGAGCAAAGACTACTTTGGAAAAACTCCCGCCAAGTTTTATAGCTGAATATGATGACATCGTATGGACTCTCTGGCCAGCTGGGGGAGCTGTCCCAGCTGTGTTCCCTCACCTTTTGCCCAGCCCCAGCCTATTGGCCTTTGCTGGCATAGCTGGAGAGAGAGTCTTGACACTATGCACGTGCTGTTCAGCAGTAGCCAAAACACTGATGTGGCAACAACACTGTTTTGATCACAAATCTAAACCACAGCTCCTTATGAGCTGCAATAAAGAAAACTAACTCCACCCAATGAGACACTCTGCATTAAGATCTATAATGAATGTTTGGCCTTGAATTCCACAAAGCCAATGTCATTTCAATTATAACTGTTTTATAGGGGAGACAGGGTGGTTTTGCTGACATCCTAATTTCCTAGGAAATTACTAGGATGTTGCATAGAAACACTTTTGCTAATCTGCCCAGTTTTCACAAGGAAGTGGTGATTGCTTGAAAACAGTGATGGCGTCATAGTTACAAATGTCTTTTTTTCTTAGTTATAACCTCTCCTTCTCATGAATGTTTGCCAAAGAAGAGAGAAGTTCACAAAACTATTCCTATATTTACAGCTTTTAGATTTAGATGTTGTATGCTATTTGTTATTTTCCACCTTCCTGTATTTCCAAATCCCTTTTTTGCATTTTGTTGAGGTTTGACACTGGCCAAACAAGAGGCACCCATGAAAGCTGCTCATTCACCCTCCTCTGCTACAGCATGGCAGAGGAGAGAAAAATTTAAAGAAATGGTTCATGAGTTGAGATAATGACCTCGAGAAAAACACTGCAAGGGCAAAACAGGCTCAACTTAGAGGTACAAAATGAGTTTATTAACAAAAACAGAGGAGGATAATGAGAAATAAAAGAAGCCTTTAAAAACACCTTTTCTTCTCCCAACCCCTCCCTCCTTCCCACTGACAGCACAGGTAGACAGGGGGTGGGGATTTTGTTCAGTTCATCACTCTAGGTTTTCTTCTGCTGCTCTGGGAGAGGAGTCCTTCTCCTGTGAGACCATGGGGTCCCTCCCACGGGAGAGAGTTCTCTGTGAATTTCCCCAGCATGGCTCCACTCTCACCAGCAGCTGCCATGCTGCACCTGCTGCAGTCTGTCCCATGGGCACACAGTCCTGCCAAAACTGCTATGGCATGGGTCACTCTTCCCCAGTGTGCAGCTCTCCAAGGACAGGCTGTTCCAGCCTGGAAGCAAGGGCCCTCTCTCCCCACCAGGTCTCCCACTGGATCACAGCCTCCTCCAGGCATTCACCTACTTTGGAGCCATCAGGGATTGGCTCTGCCAGACATGGTGGAAGCTTCGGGCAGCTTCTCACAGAAGACAACCCGCTACCAAAGGCCAGGCCATGCAAAACCAACACATGCATTCAACGTGTACCTGCCTATCTTGGTACTGTAGGAAGAGAAGGAACACAGCATGAGTAATTTCTGCAAAAGTCAGCATGAGGATTTTGTATCATGGTTTAATAGTACTTAAGTGATGCACCGGCTTTGTACTGGCTTTCATACAATGGGGAACTGTGGGTCAGACTTAAAATTATGAATCCCTAACTAAATATAAATACCTAGCTCTTCACTGAAAGTCAAACAGCTTCTGGGAACTTTAGCATCTTACTTATTTTTGTATGTCTTAAACATCTGGTATCATGTGGCTATCAGATTTGGCATGTTAAGATTATTGTTTTCTTATCTTAAAGCTGAATTAATCCCACTTGAAATGTAGTGAAGGCAGTGGTGGCTATCTAATTTGTAGTTAATACTCCTGTAGGGTCAGTCAGTTCTTTTACTTCCCTGAATTAACAACTATTGCACTATGTACTAGTAACTTTTTGTATAAGAAAAAAATTGATGGTTTGTGTTATTAAAGACGATTTTGTTAGAGATATAAAGTTAACAAATGCATCACAAAAGTGTCACAAATATAGTCTTCAGACAAAAAATTCTGTGTCAGCTGCAGATGTGTTGCCAGGTAAGCAGCCAATAATATGGGGTGAACTGGTAGATAGTAAAGTTAGTTTGTTGCCTCACACACCAGCTTGGTTTTAATTCTCTATAATTATATATGAGAACACATTATACAAGCAATCGGGCTCAGGGGAAGTCCTCTTATTTATTATCTGAACAAAGTACATTGACATTAAATAACTATCATGAAAAAGTAAGTAATTGTCTCCCACAGGAGAGCTGTTCTTTTATCTTGTCTCAGAGATTGATCATTTCAGAGCCCACAGACAGGTCTCATCTTCTTTACCATGTTTTTCCATTTACATATGCTAATGGCTACTCTGTAGATGGTACCACTTTCCTAAAACCATTCTGAGAGAAAATTAAATTTCTCAGAATTGATTGATGACACAGTTATAAATGTAACTTTATTAAAAATTATAATTACTAATATGTGAGCTAACCTTGACTGAAAAAGTATAGCATAAGGAGTGGACTTAAACAAGTGCTATCACGAAAATAAGCAATATAATACATCTATTTTGATCTCTCAGAACCCATACCTGATGAACAAAACTATTCTGAAAACTATTCTGCTACTGTAAAGATTGTCAGAATTCTTCTCCTCAAGGAAATAAAATTAGTGCTTGATTCTTGTTAGTTGAAACATAACTGCCCATTTGAAGTTTTATAAGAGTATTTTCAGCTTTAGAGTGTAGTAGTCTTAGATACCAACATAGTTCATGTTGTTGAATGAGGAGGAAAGAAACATATTATGCAGAAATGCCTCCTTCACTACTGTGTAATTTAATGTCATGTTTATTTTCTGTGGAAAGTGCTGTGCGTTAAGAGTTTAAATTTCTCATATACACATCAAAGAGGAGGGAAAGAAGAAAGTAGTGTCTGTGTGTACAGCTGAATCTTTTACTGAAACTTGTATGGCACATACATAAATTTCCAGAATCCAGAGAACCTGTTGGGACAGAGAAGATAAAGTGGCACTACACGTCTCCCATCTGTGATTATTTGCTGTCTACAGTTTCTATGTTCAAAGCTCTCAATTTGCCCAGCTCTACAGTTGTGCAAGGGCCAATACAGATTCAGCAATGTTTCCCTCTTGATTTTGCCAAATGTCAGCTCAGTGAAAAACCACGATCATGTTTTATTTATGTTCAAAAGCTGTGGTTGCATTCAGAAGCAAGATAACACATTACAAGAGATGGGGAAGAGAATGTCCTTATGATCAACTGGATACCATTGTTTAAGAAGTCTGCATTGGCTAGAAGGAAGAAAGGACAGGTTTTAACTTATGTCTAGGGCTTCTACCAATCTAGCATTACATCTATATGTAAATTTCATAAATATATTTGAATTAATCAACCCTGAAAAGGAATCTCTCAGACAAGGTATTTAACCAGGCTGGTCTTCATGTTCCAAAGGAAAATGTCAATGGGTTTTAATCTTAGAATTATAGACTTGTAGAATGGCCTGGTTTGGAAGTGACCTTACATATCATCTAGTTCTAATCCCCATGTCATGTACAAGGAGATGAAGGTTGGACTCCTTCTATGTCCTTCATCTGCTTGGTGATAAGACTGGACAGTACTTTCCACAGCTATCCATGTAACCTTTCTTTTGTGATTCTTAAAGGCTACACAAAGAAAAAAACCCACCGATTTTCTTACAGAAGATTTAAAAGATCTTAGTAGAGAACTGATAGCACCAGGTCATAAATGCAAAAAACGACCCTGTATACATTAAAATTTATTGTTTACAATGTGACTTGCATTGAATGCAAAACTACGGTATCATGCAGTAAAAACTGTGCATAGTTGCTTTAGGTAGATTTACAGTTAAACCATAGAACAAAACAGTAAACCTATTATATTCACCAATATCATCAGGTATGTTTTATATAATGTGTATGCATTTACACAGACACACACACATTCTTTAAATTAACCTATAAATATATACACACATATGTAAGTTATGATGAACTGCTTCAGACCAGCATTGAATGGACACACAGAGGTGTAGCAATGGAATTTAAGATGAGAAGAAAAAAGGAAAAGTAATATTTGGTGGGCTTAACTGTTTTCTAATTTGTAAACTAAATCCTAGACAATGGTCTGGAATATTGAAAATTGCCCGGAGCTTTGCTAGACAGAACAGAATACAAGGAAGCAGTGGACCAATTTATAGAGCTGGACAGAAAACAAAATGTTTTAAGATTTCCACAGAATGGGGGGAAATGTTCTAGGGAATATTTGGCAATTCCTTCTCTGCTTGCTTGTTTTGCCCTGCAAGCTTATTCTTGTCATTACCATGTCTGTATATGTAAGTTCAGGAGTACACACATACTCACTAAGGAGATTAGATCACTGAAACAAGATGATAAATCCCAGATGTAAGCCATGGATGTTCTCCATTTATACATAAAGGACAAACCCTTAGGGAATCTCTCCACTCTTCAACTGCAAAATATTTAATGGTGCAGAGAGGATGTGGATCTTGATCCTGAGAACACTTGAACATGTGCAGCAGTGGAAGCTGTTAAATAGTCTGAAGAAGTCAAGTGTGTAAAGCTAAGTACATAATTTAGTTGCAAATTGAAGGTTTTAAAACACAGCACAATGTACTGCTTTTAAGACTTCTAATAGTTTTTTTTTTTCTTAGCAATACCACACAAAGCAGGAAGAGATAAGCACAGCTTGAAAATCTTTTAGTAGAATTCTTGTAAAACCAAAGATTACAGTCAGAGGGGGCAACTGTCATAACCTTTATGCTCACAGATGCCAAAAAGATGCTGGTGGTCTAGGGATTATCTTCAAATACACAATGCTAAGACTCCAGTTGAACAGCAGGATGTCTGTTCTTAGCATTGCAGCAAGTCTGGAAACAAGGAGGTAAGAACATCACAGAGTCGCAGATCTGTAGAAGCAGAATTCCTAGTTCAGCAAATCAGCAAATGTAAAAGCTCTAGATTAAGTCTGTGTCATCAAAGAGGAAAGATGTGAGTCTGACTGATTAGATTGCCTTTGCAGAGAGGGTTTAAAGACTGAACGTTTTAACTTCATTAAACATGCTGTTAATGGGTTGTGAAGTTTAAAATGACCCTTCATCCTCAAAATACAGATGAGCTGGCTTCTACATATGCAGCAGTATCCTGAAAAGAGAAGCCAAGGAGGTTATTAAGGACTGGGTGGGAAAGAAATGCTACAGAGGACATTTGCTTAAAAATATATTCTTAATTCTAAACCTGTCACTCTATGCAAGGCAAATAGCAATCTTTTAGCCTCCACTACATTATATTTCTTCTTCTTTACTGACAGTCCCTTTTTCTATGAACAAGTAGAGAAAAATGAACACATTTTAAACCCTGTTCTTTTGTCATATATGTGAGCATAGGCCTAAATACAGCTAAATGAAAGGAAATATTTCATTGTATTAATTGCTTTTACTTCTACACATCTTCACTTCTGAATGATAATCATGTTAGGCTAGTAACTAAACAAATCACATTTGCTTTGCGACAGTTAAAGAACAGCATTGACCAGGGTAATTATTCTTTTCATTGGAATGCAGAGGGCATCAGCTTGGAATAGTCCTGGTGGGACACAGTAGATGTGTTTGAGATACATTTTATCTATCAATCTGAACGTGAAGCTTTAAACTGTGATATTTTACATTTTCACAAGGGACTTGTAAGCATTAATTTCCATTACATTTCAGGGCAGGTTACAAAACAAAATTTTAATAGGTGTTTGAGGGCTGTTGAAGATACGGGAACTTTTATTATTTGGAGTTTTTCATTACCTTCTTTTTTGTTTTTATATTTGCAGACTGTATTTTAAATTCACTGTAGTGAATTCTGTGAAAGTATTATATGCAATGGAGAGCTAAAAACACACAAGGAGGACTGAAAAAAAAAACCCACTTAATGCAAATTATTTTCCTAATTACTGGAACTGCATAAAAACGAGATAAATCCAGCAGCCAAATTTTATCAGCACTAAGTCATGTAGTTCTGTGGGGCCCACCAATGTAACGGAGACTATTACAACAACCAACATTTTCCATTCTTTTTAACCTTTCTCCCTCAACTTGCAATCAGACATTGATGCAGATTAACAGTAAATTTGGCTTTGATTTTTTTTGGTATCTTTTATGTTGACTTCATGTGACAGTTTCAGCCATGACATGCTGAAACTATTCTCCAAGCCCCTGGGTGGTCTCTGAGCCATACAGAAAGGGAATTGAAAACTGAACAGTATTATAGAGCAATAGGCTTAACAGGAGATTATTATTAATTTGGCATATTTATTTAATTTTTTATTTTCTTAGCTCAGGCCTACAAAGATGAAGACTTAAAATGCCAATAGCAGCAGGATGCTACAGTAACAGTAATTCTCTCCTTAAAGCACTACAGCTCTAAGCTCTTCCAGGTGATGAATGTTATTCAACTTTAAATTGAGATATGGCAGGAAATAGGTCTGTTTTTTAGCAGCACCAGCCTTTTCACTGCTGACAGAAGAGACATAAGGATTTATGGCTCTGCTCTAGTCACCTATCAAAACCTTCAGGTATTTGTCAAAATCACATTTCCTTGTCAGAAAGAGCACAAACTGCTGATGTCTTCTGAATATTTGCAAATTTGAAGGGGTGTTGTATGATACTATGTATATGATGCCTTGACATAAGTAATTATGCAACACCTATGAACTCAGGTTAAGAATATTTTATTTCTTACAGCAAGGGAGATAAGTTCCTCCAACAGGTTGGAGCACATCTTTGCTTAAGGAACACAAAGAAGGAGTTCACTCCTAACTCAGCTGCTTATGTGTTTTCTCAAACACAAACAACACTCTACCAAATGCAACAACAGCCATGATTTCCCTTGGTCAGGATCACAGATGTAGCAGCTCTGAAGCCAGAGAGGTATGGTACAGAAAGGATGCACTTTTAACTGGAAAAAAAAAAAAAAAATTATGAGTGTAGGGTTTGGTGAAGGATTATGGCAAAGACAAATGTCTACATGAAGTTTTTGTAGGAGACATAATTTGGGGGAAGCAGATTCACTACATCCTTGTGCTAGCTGGAGAAATGAAGGAGCTGGTTTGTTGGTTTTTTATAGTGGTAATATCTCAGTCTAGATTTTATTGATGAAGTTGTTTTTATTCATTCTTGCCCTGNCTTTCATTCTCAGTTCTACTTATGATCTAGTGCTAAAATGACAAAACTGAGATGATTAACAATATTAAATGCCAGGATACAGAAGTTAATATTTTTATCCTTATTCAAAACTGTGTCTTCATAAGCCATTTAATGACCAGGTTCTGTCCAGTCTCATCTGGGTGCCAGAATAACATTACATTTAATACAGTTCATATCAAAATTCCTAACTATAGAGGAAGAAAGGTAGTAAAAGAGAAGCCCCATATTACAGCAACATTGAGAGAGTTGCCATAAAGATATACAATTAAAAAAATTACATGGCATTTACCATAGTTATACTGCAAATAAAATGAGAATTAATATATTAAATGAATATAATTTTTTTCTATATCTCTCCGTATAGTTTTCCTTTCACAACATTTCTGTTCCTTCCTATTGTTAGCTTAAGAACCTGAGGTATAGATTCATAAGCCAGCAAGGGTCCCCATTTAAATCTGGCAATGGTAAGGTAGGTGTTTACCTTGTAATTTTATGCAACTTTTTTTTGGCATTTCTACTCTTTACTAAAGATTAAGAGCATAACAAAAATCAAACCATGTATTTCTCAATACCAGTGCCTGAGAGGGACCAATACCATCCTGCTAAGAGAAAACAGAACACACAAGTGAAATAATTCCTTGTCCTGTTCTCACTTTTGGCTGATCTGATGTATTTTTTTTTCCTGAGCCAGACACTGTAGCTGTGTTTAACATTTCTTCATGTCTAAGTCTTCATCAGATTAACAGCCTTCAATTCCATGTAATTAATTTAACACCAGGCTTTTAAATTTGGTATATTACTGAGTTAATATTTTGGTGGATTTTCAGATTATTTTAATTCTTAGAAATCAAACTAGCAACACTAGTACACATGCATTTTTAAAACAGTTTTTGAACAATTATTTTCACATCTTCTTTAAAACCAGGTCTGTGTTTTGTTCCTGTGTCAATAGACTTCAGTGAGATCAAGTCACAATCTATTTTTAAGCATAAAAAAAGCCAATGGTGTTAACTTAAAACTTGAGATGACTAAACCATCAGAAAAGGAAGTTAAACAGGGCACCAGGCAGAGATTATCCTTCCAGTTTCCTCAAACTACAGATGATAAAAACCATTTTCATAATTTGCTGTGCCAATAAAATTCTATCTGTGGTGAAATATTTCATTCCTATCCAAGAAAAAGACTTCATTTTATCTGGGGAACAGACAGGAAACGTATTTTCCATTAGGGTGAGGCAGGGGGATCTGTTTTCCTCAAAATACTTGTTTAAAGCCTCAACAAAGCCCAGTGGGAGGGGAAAAAATCACATCTGCTTCTCTCTGTAAGGACACTTCTGTTTTTTCTTACTTTTTCATGTGTTTTACAGGAAAATAGGCATGTGCTGGGTGAAATTCTCAGTAAAAATCAGTGGAATTTTGTGTAATAAATCTAATTGATAATCTGTGATTCTGCTCCTTTAGAGTGCATCTGTTCTTAATCCCATCCTATATTTAGTTAATAAATATTGTCTTTCTCTACAATGCAGGGAACAGTTTATGGAAAGTCATAGCCTAGCTCAGGGTAGTAGTTAAAGCTGAGGAACCCCTCTGCATGTGCTTGCTTCCTTTTATGATCCTCAGCTGTGAACTCCCTCCTTCAGAGACACAGAGACCTTTCAATAAAACAAAGTCAAAGAACGTTCTTGTCCAGGTTTGGTGAATGCATCTTTTTCTTTCCAGGCCAGCCACAGGCTGTTTTTATATTCAGAGTTATCTAATAGCCATGGATTGTGTGTAGTCTGTACCCCTCATCAGGGGTGCCATGTCTGTATGTGGACACAGCCAGAGGTGGCTGCTCAGTGACCTTACTGACTCACTACCTAGGAAGCTGTTCCCACATAAAGTAAAAGCTAGCAGCAGAAATGATAGGCCCAGAAAGAAGGAACGCAGCTTTTAGAGTTAGGATATGGGATTTGGGAGATTTTTAATCTCCCTTCTTCTTGTGGGATTTTACTAAAACACATTTTAGTGCCTACATGATCAAGACTTTTGGTACTAACACAGGTAATCTGAGAATCTATGAAAAATATTCTATTATTTGTTTCTCATCTGCATAGGTTACATATTTTAAGAATATTTTTTCTCATCTGCATCTTAGAAGACAACATAACTTAGTCAATAATTTTATCCAGTGATGTTAATTTTTATTTCACAAATATTAGAAATAGTGGAGCAAATACAAATAGATGAAAGCCAGTAAGACTGAGTATGAAGTGCACCAATACCTATAAGATCAGTGTCTTGCACCTTACTCAAGTAGCATTTATTCCATATAGGATAAAGGATCAATTCTATAGTGTCCTACTTTTTAAAAATTGCTATTAAGTGATCTGTACACACACAAAGACAAACTGCATGGGAGACAGAAAGACATGAAATAGTAGTAGAGAATTGTATCATACTCAGCTTATCAATGGAATTCCATGTCAGTGCTACATTTCAGTACGCATAAAACTAAGATTATTCCATTAATATTCCACTAGCCAAGGGACTTCCTGGACTTCAAAATATTCTGGCACATTCTGGGTAAATACAGCTGACAGACCATGAATTAAGAATACAAAAATACTTGAGAAAAATTAAAGAGTAAGTGGTTGATCCAAAGTTGATTTAAGTTAATAGAAAGCCTAACACTGATTTTATTTGACCCTTAATAACTCCTGGAGACAAATCTCCCATGATTTACATTAACTCTTATGCTGCTTCTCAAAGCCAAATTACATTAGATTTTTAAACTGAAGTCCTTTACTGCATAAGTCAAATAGAGTATATACAAGAGGTCAAATATAAAAGAGAATCAGGGATTAAAACATACTAAAGATGGCATTACTTCTGAAAGTTAAACAGCCTGTCAATGCTGAGTACTTTTACATGGCAGTTTAAAAAATATCCTCTACAAATTTTAAAAGCATTTTGGAAAACAAATGTCACTCAAAAGCCCCTCAGTTTTCTAGAAAAGCTGCCAGAAGAATAAACATGGGTAAAGATAACCTCTTCTGATGCCACATATTAGCCACAGAATGACCAAAATCAATAAATTCACGGGACCATTACCCATTCTCTGTTTTTATTCATTTGGTGTCAAAAATAGGAACGGGGGTGGGTGGTAGAATCAAGTATCTCATTCTGAACTGGAACTGGAAATGCATCTTAGTGTGTCTTCCTATGTTTTAGTGATGTTACAGAACATTAGTTCCAGAGCTGTTAAACCATGTTTTTAAATCAAATGAACCTTAGCTAAGTTAAAAGTCACACAACCTACAATTTGAAGGGAAGATTGGAATTTGACTTAAAGGGCAGAATTGATTAGACAAAGAATGTTAACAATTTATTGCTTTGGAAAGGCGGAGTTCACCTACTGCTCACATATGTGAACTGGCACAAGCAAAAAGGAAGTGATTTTTACGCAAAGAAATTACTCAAAGCATTAAGGGGCAAATGCAAGAGAACTCATCCCTCTCTGATACTTTTGGATCTGACCAGAGCTGCAGACTATCTCTCAGCCATCTGCTCCTTACATGAGGGCTATCTGCTGAAGGCAACTCTTTCCAAACATTCAGCACTTGGCAGTACTGCAATAACCCTTTGAAGCTTTGCAGGGAAATTTTTCCCAGCTTCCAAGTTCTGCTCATAGCTTTATTTGGAGTCATCCATGCTCTATTTCTGCACAGATAACAAACACAGCAACATAGATTAAAAGGGCTTATTCAGATTTACCTTGTCTTACACTAGGGACATGCTTAATGGTACAGCATGAAAGATTCATTTAAGAAAGACTTCCATTTGTACTCTTAGCTATACAGTTGAGAAGAAAATGTTTATAATTAATTAGATATAGTGGGCAATTTTAACTTAAGCTTAATCAGATTCTTCTCTAAGTGTTTATCTGAGTTTACAAAACCTGGCTAAAAACTTCTGAGTGTCAGAGTGAGCAAATCCCTAAGTGTCAGACCTGGGGATTCATTGTCCAGGACAGCATCCACCTACCCAGCTGTCTTCAGCTCTCAACCTCTGCTTCCCCCTTCTTGTGCCCTACCCTTCACATACTTTCTTATTATTCCAAGGAGCCCACCACAAATACTGCCTTTCTTGTAGGTGATCCCCTTATTTACCTTAGGGTTGAGGGTTTGGATACAACTAGAAAAAAACATCTGTGACTTTGTCTAGAGACAACTACTTATAAAACTCAAGGTGATTTTTCATTTCCAGTTTACACCTGAGCATCTATGCATACCTATTTGTACACATTCTGGCAAACACTACTAATTGTTTTCTTAGCTTAGTTACCAAAAATAATATTTAATCAACCTGCTAGCCACTTGGGTGCTGCTCACTCTGGACTGTTCCCCCAAACGCTTTAATGACATCTTGTTAAATGATGTATAGACATACACTTTTGTATACGTTAAGTTAGTGATCTAAGGTGTTCTGCTACAAACATCCCACTGGCATGTTAGGAACAGAAGTGTCAGATGACAAAGTTGTTACATTGGCCATGTTTATGAGAAAATTCCCTTTTTAGCCTTGGAGGTTTTTTTCTGGGATCCCTGTCACACATGCATGCATGCTGGATCTGCACTGTCATGAACTCATGCAGATAACCTTTAAACCAGAACAATCTAGTTGCAGATCCAAGAACTTAGCATCAGCAGAGACGCCTTTTTTGTTATCTGAATTTTTAAACTCTATTTTCAGCATTGCCCAAGTTGTGTTTCTTGTCATCCAACACGTCTTTTTTCTTCGATTTATCCCTATGCTCTCCCCTGCCATATGAGACAGTCATGAGTCAGCAAAAGCACTTCTGCTCAGGCTTTGTTCAAATAATTAATTTAATTTAGTCATAGACAGGACTTCAGAATCCACCTTAAAATAAATATATATTTAAAAGCTTTCCCAAACAGGCTGATTACTAAACTCTAAGTTAGCTTTGGAACAATTTTCAAAATCAACCTTAAATCTCACTCTCTTCATTGTTAATAATAAAATCCACTCTGGGAAATGCTGCTTTCTGCTGCAGTGTCTAAATGCCCCCTAGAATTGATATAATTGCTCGTTGTGCCATGCTTCCAGTAGTTTCCATAAGTAATGACTTGGACTATATAACCATGATAGTATCTTAAATTCATCGTTCAACACTCTTGGTTTTCCTCCCAAACATCCTGATATTTAATAACATTCACATACACAATTGCAGTTTGACTTCACATTCCATTGTAAATGAAATAGATGTTTTCAGTAGTGCAACACAATTTTACTTAGCCTGTGATTTACTTAATTGAAACTGTGGAAATTACTGACAGAAACTATCTGAAATTTAACCTGCTGGAAAGCCCTATTCTCCTATTAAAAGCATGAGAATGCCCTAGAATTACTTTCTTTTTCCATAAATTCACTCTCACTGACACAACTCTGTTACTCTGAGTACCAAGTACTACTTTTGGCAAGTTGTCAGCTCTTTTAACCACAATATGCTTTTTCTCTGCTGTCACTGTAAGAGGCTTCAAGGCTGATAGTAGCAGAGGGAGATGGCAGAGGAAAACCAGTCTTGAAAAGATGAAAGGTGCCTGTGCTCCAGCAGGCATTACTGCCACCTCTTTCGATCCCCTGAATGATCCATGACAAAAGGTGTTAATCCCCCTGTAAATACCACTCCATCATGACTAGCAGGGGTCAAAGAAGTAGCTCAGTGTTTAAATTTTGTAAAAACTTCTCACATCTCTCTTTCTAGGTCTCCTCTCGACTTTGTAACTTGTTTTGTAAATTACCTTTCTTTCCCCTTGTTTTCTTTAAAAACATGTGGTTTGGGAAAAGAAAAAAAACAAACCAAAACAAAAAACCCAAAACAAACAAAAAGAAAACCAAACCAAAACAAAAAAAGCCAAACCCCAAACTAATTTCAGACATACCCAGCATTTCAGGGTAAAACTTTGTCATATCTGCTGGCAAATAACGAAGAGATTTGAGTAAATAATTAAGAAAACTTACTGTTAAAATTTCCCCGAATATCTAGGACAAAAGTATACACCTTAGACAACTGACAGGAATCTAAGACACTGGATTTAATTCCCAGGCTGTGCTTTTAAAAACTCACTGCTGTCATATAGCTGAACTGTTTCTTGTAATGAAGAAGCTGAGGAAATATGAACAAAAGAGGACTGAGGTTACCCCAACAATGCTGCTCTGCCTCTGCCCTGTCTCCAAGCCCTGATACCTCGTCCTGCAGGGAAAGCTGCTCTGCAAAGAGACAGGAGACGGAAGCAAACTTCGCTGACCATTGTAGCCTGGCAGATGTCCAGTAAGGTGTGTTTTAGTGTCATCAACTTTTATTTTTTAGACTTAGATCTACATATGCGACAGAGAATGTGAAACATTTCTGTGGACCTCTGTACTCCTTGGTGTGTGCAAAGTAGTTCAGTGAATGCACACCCTCAGGCCTACAGTGGAAAACACCAGCACTGACAAATCTTAAAGGCTGGGATTTATCCCGCTCTTTGTCCTCTGCCAGACATCTCTGAAGAGGAGCATCTCTTAGCAAGTCTTGAAGCTTATTGGTCTCTTGGGACTGTTAAATATTTGCTAAACGGTAATGAAGTCTGCATTAACGGTAATGAAGATTACATGTAGTAAAGATTAAAGGACATTGCTCACGATGCCTGCCTGCTTTGTGTCTCTTTGGACCTCTTTGGGACATGACAAGCATCTTCGCAGCTCCCCTGACAAGAACCAAGGACTGTTTCGTTCGTTTTCTCACAGAGAATCCCCAGGAGGGAGCCCCGGGCAGGGGATGCCACAGCGGCCAGAGCACAAGCCCCGGGCTGCGGCGGCGCCAGAGCCGGGACGGGGCACGGACACCCCCTCAGCGACCCCGGCGGGGCCGGCCCGGGTGGGGCAGGGG